>JARFOD010088160.1:0-15230 GCA_031763545.1 Mopalia muscosa | reverse complement strand
TCTGGTTCATATAGCAAAGATTTTCAGGTAAATTCTATTGGTTGATCTGGTCACATGAGCATGCATGTTTGCAAAATGGCGGATCAAAGTTTAGATGAGAGGACTGTATGCTCATGTGACCAGATCAACCAATAGAATTTTGTGTGAGTCTAGAGCCTACCTCCACGGCCCTTTACCTGAAAATCTTTGCTATATGAACCAGAGTATAGGGTACAGTCAGTATGGGCTACTGTAAGCCGATCGCTGGTTATACGAGCGTAGAGTATTGAATGCTGAGCTCAAGTTCGTAAAATATCAAAATAAGCAAGATAGTAATTGACTGCAAGCAAAAATCTGTTTAGATTGTCAAATTAATTACAATTACTCAGTTAAATAGTACTGATTATTGAAATAGTAAGATTAATTACTAATGAAGATGACCTAATCAAATTAAGTATGTATATAAACAAGGTTAACATGGAATACAAAGGTGTACATTTATGCAAACTAAGATGAAATGGTAGTGATATGAAGGGATAAATAAATTGTTATAGACGTTTTTTAATAATTATACAAAATAATGATAAATTTAGACTAACTTCCCCCTTAGATTAGATTTTGTAAGCAGATAAAGTTTCTTTATTGATTATTTCTCATCATTCCTAGTGGAGGAAAATTATATGTAGGCTCCAATAAAAGATATGCATGGTGAGCTAAAATTTCGGTTTATTTCAAAACGTTTCTAAAAGAAACCAAAATACAGAATAACCATTCACCCATGTGTATCATTTCCTGAAGTCATAACTCTGTGAAACGTCTCAGTGGAATAATGCTGTTAGGTATTTTTTGTTACTGATTATGTTATAAATACGAAAACTAACAAAAAAACTGAATATGAAAAAATTAAAATTGTGCCCTTACACCAAGTGAGGAGAATAAGCCACCAAATGTTTGTTGAAAAGTGCTGCTACGGGATCTAATAGATATATCATCTATACTATCTTCTTCTTCCTGAAAGCAAAGCACAAATTAATCAGAACCGGTCTAGTAATTCAGTTTAAAGTTTTTATTACATAAACTAGTGGTCTGTTTGTTTGATTGGGGTTTAACGTTGTACTTAAGGGTATTTCACTTATATGACGACAGATTGTCCACTTCACATTGCACCTAGCCTGATTACGGTGGAAAACTGAGAGGAAACCTTGTGAAAACCACCCCCGCAATTGCCGAAGCCACAACATGTGACTTACTCATATACCTGATGGTCGACAGGCAGATTCAATCCCATGAACGTTACATGGAAGCAGGCTCAGTTTAGCAAGCGTGCACATTACCACTAAGCCCGTGGGGCCTAAAATAGTGGTAGATTGTTAACATGTGGATAAGAATTTGCAAACTGTAACCAGTGCAAAATTGACAAAAATAAAGGGGGATCGGTAAATGATAAACTCGAAATAAAAATTAAATGCTCTAGATTTGATAGCTGTAATCATTTACTTAAAAAAATCAAAATGGCCAGCTTTCATTGAAGAGTTGAACAGGGCTCACTTGAAACCCTTAGTCTAACAACCCATTAAAGAAGGTTGGGGGAAGATGATCAGGAAAACTATCAGTTGATGTAAGCCCTCTGATTTTGATGAGTGTGTTTGATTAAACTCTTTATGGAGAGTTATTGCACTCGTATAACAGCATGCCCTGCAGCACACTCAATTCATGAAGGGAACTATCACAAGACACAATACAAAACAAGATATCTTAGGCTTCCCATTACCCCCAGAGGTCTTCGATGCAGATGGTGTACAGGTATGAACATTGTTGTAGTTAGAAAAGCGAAAGCCAGTTTGTGTCTTTTGATGTAAGATAGTTAGCTTAACGAGGGCCGGCACTTTTAAAAAAATGGACAAAAACAGTGATTCAGTGACCCTTAGTCAAAGTGAATAAATTCCATTGGCAAAACTTCTCTTCGTTAATTTGCTTATGGTCTTTCCATTGCCGCTGTTGGATTTTAAAAATTGTTGTTGACAAAATGGTACAGAATTTTAAAAACCTCACAGTGGCAAAAGAAAGATGAATTAACCAAGGTATTATAAGTTTAAACATTTTCGCAGATGAAATTTCTTCCCATAAGTGTCCAATCTTTTCTTTTAAATAGAATTTATTTAATCAGATAAGGGCAATAATCCTGTAAGCACCTCAAAAAAGTTGCTGCCCTACAATCTAAGATTTTCAACAACAGGGTTTCATTAGAAATAGAGTATCCTACAGCTACAATGTTTGTGGAATTAATTAAGCATTTCATTTCAAATACATTACAAAAAGGCTATCAAAATTTAAACAACAAAAATACTTGGCAGCAAGGCTGACAAAGAGCTCGCCTTTTCTGCCAATGAAAAGGAATTTATTCATCAATTTAATACTTATGCATAAAGCTTGTTAGAGTAATTAGTATGTATGTAATTAGCTGAACTACTGATAATATCCCTCTCCCCCCATGTTGTGTGACATTTAACCAAAGTTTCAGGACAATTGAGCTAATAATTTGGAGTTATGGTGATTAACGCAAATTTAATTGAAAAACTCGTTAAAGTAATCATATGCATATAATGAGCTGAACAGAAAATATCTGTTCCCTCTTATGTTGTTTGACATTTACATAAAATTTAAGGACAAACCAGCTATTCAATTTGGAGATATGTTGTTTAACGCAAATTTAACTGAAAAGCTCCTTAAAGTAATTAATATACATATAGTTAGCTGAACAGATAATATCCAGTTCCTCTCATGTTGTGTGACATTTACCCAAAATTTTAGGAAAATCAGGTGTTTTACGCAAATTTAATTGAAAAACTCGTTAAACGCTAATTTAATTGAAAAACTTGTTAAAGTAACTAATATGCATTTTGTGTGACATTTACCCAAAATTTTAGGAAAATCGGGTTATTTGATTTTGAGTTATGGTGATCAACGCAAATTCGCTTGAAAAGCACATTAAAGTCATTAATATATAATATATAGATGAACAGACAATATCCCCCTCCTCTCATGTTGTTGGACATTTTCCTAAATTTAAAACTTTTATATGACTCTAATAAATTCCTTAAATTTGAGGAAAAACAGGCTCTTCAATTTGGAGTTATGGTGTTTAACGCAAATTTAATTAAAAAGCTTGTTAGAGTAATTAATATGCATATAATTAGCTGAACAGATGATATCCCTCTCCTTTCATGTTGTGGAACATTTACCCAAAATTTTGGGAAAAATCAGGCTATTCAATTTGGATGTATAGTTCTTAACGCAAATTGTATGCCATTTTGTAAAAAAACAATATCCCCTTATTAGCATAATTAATATTCAGAGAATTCCATATAATTTAAAAAATGTCTTCCTTTCTGGTCAGGCAAACTGTCTGTAAAAATTCCCTCAGTACATTTAATTACAGAAGCCTTTACATGGCTAACACCGATGCCGACGCCAGGGGTATGACATAAACTCACCTTACTTTGTACAGGAGAGCTAAAAAAGGATGACGGAAATTAACTTATAAACCTGGTCAAATTTTCTTTCACTCAACTCAATAACTGTTATACAGACAATTATTACTTACAGCTCCTTCAATTGTAGAAACGTTGATTGAAGGTAGAGACATATCACTGGGGTTTTTGGAGTGTGCCTGTTGAGGGGACCCTTCCTGTGAAGTGCCTGTCATGTGTCCACTATCTTCAGGTATACTTGAGACCTCAACATCAGTGTGATCTGAGGCCACCAAAGATGCTGGGAACAAGAAAGCAAAGAATGTTTAAAATAAAAAAAGTAAATGAATCCTGAGCAAATTAACCCATGAATTAAACCCATAAACTCTACTTGTAATGGCTATAAATTAATAAAATCATATGGATACCAACATCAAAATCGAGAAAAATTATTCTGTATACACTGTATTGTTTTTTTCAACACAGCAAATAAACTGTTAAATAAAAAATCTTGACCAACACTTATAATTTCTACTTTTGTATTCCACAGCTGTCTTCCTGGATAGCAAGCTCACTAGAGTTTTACTGGAAATCTGTGGCTATGACATTATTTCAGAGTGCGTATACCTTAATTTATAAAACTGTTCAATTAAAATTAACTAGAGAATGACCTTATAGATTTATTCAGAATACGATAAAAGGAAATCAGGAATGGTTACAATGATATCATGATGTATGTTCAAAACTTTGGTAAATCCTGCAGTGACAATAAGGAAAGTACAAGTAATGCAGTGAGGTTGGTTTTGCTAGATTGACATGTAAGTATTTCAGTAATATGAAGACTTGGTACTTCTGTTATTTGGTGAAAATCAAGAAGAAAAAGAAATTGTAAGAACAATCTTATGATCTCTGCATTCACCATAAAATTAATTAACATATTGGAGACAATAATGCTGCAAGTCTTATTTACTTATTCCACATTTAACTTCTTCAGACAAAGATCTAATGAGTTGTCAGTTGTTTCAAAATGCTATTATATTGAATTCTCTGAAAGATGCCATCACACCATTTTGTAGGTCCATCTAATCTGCGTCAGCCACTTTTCCTCTCTATATGCATAACCAGAAGTATGCAACTGCCATATTGATAAGCTAACCAGAATTGGGGAACGAGCCCCCTGTTAAAACCCCCTGTTAAAACGTATCATGTGACGAGGCACACAAGAAAATTCAGAAGAACGCAACTTTAAAATTGATGCATTATGGAAAACTTCTGCTGTTCGTCAATCATAGTATTGCTTTCTAAACGAAATGCATTTACCCAGTTCAGAATGTGCTTGTTAAATAGACCAGCGTTCTGAACGAAAACAGTTGATATACGCAGTGGCTGGTCAGGGCAGAAATTACCCAGAGTTCCTCACAACTTACAATAATATTGTTTGAAATGTGACGTCATCGTTTCTTGCTGGTCTACAATGCCTGGGACATTATTATTCGGCAGTTACATACTTCTAGTTTATAGACTTCTGGTATAATACATATCAAAAAGAGGCCAGATTTCACAACATTTTGGACATCCCTTTTAATTTTGTTGTATGGGTTATCGATACACATTTTGCATAACTAAAATGATCCAAATATATAACAAATAGTAGTCATCAAAACTAAGTTATATAAGTGCATTTTATATCAATTCTGAGTTAAAATAAGACTGACTTCAACCACTGCTTTCTACATGTAGAGGAAATTTATCTTAGCACAACAACCGCTCAGTCTACTGCTGAAGCAAAACAACAGATCAACATATCTCAGTGACAATAGCTCACAGAACAAGAGATCAACATATCTCAGTGACAATAGCTCACAGAATAAGAGATCAACATATCTCACTGACAATAGCTCACAGAACAAGAGATCAACTTATCTCCCTGACAATAGCCCACAGAACAAGAGATCAACATATCTCACTGACAATAGCTCACAGAACAAGAGATCAACATATCTCACTGACATAGCTCACAGAACAAGAGATCAACATATCTCACTGACAATAGCTCGCAGAACAAGAGATCAACATATCTCACTGACAATAGCTCGCAGAACAAGAGATTAACATATCTCACTGACAATAGCTCACAGAACAGGAGATCAACATATCTCACTGACAATAGCTCGCAGAACAAGAGATCAACATATCTCACTGACAATAGCTCAGAAAACAAGAGATAAACATATCTCACTGACAATAGCTCACAGAACAAGAGATCAACATATCTCACAGCTGCATAACCTCAAGTATAAAATGTGAATGGATTAGAGTACAGGTCTCAACTTGAAAACTTTTGACAAAATTTTCTAGGTCTAAATTTCTGCCCTCCAAATAACAACAAAAAGGCTGTGAACTCTGTAACTCTTTGCAGGCTTTCAGCATAAAGCATTGCTACCATTTAGATAGAATATTTGATGTTGAAGATTACACAATAACAATTCAGTATATTTTTGTTTTACCTACATATAGGTATTTTTAATAAACAGAGGGCGAAATGTTATTGTGAAATGTAAGAGGTAATAGACACATTTCTTTAAAATTTAATGTTATAGCATTGATAACTAAATGAATTTTAGGGGCCATCCAAAAGGCTGTCAACATTTCACGCCTTAAATCACCTTTGAATAGTTAAAAATCCAACCAGATGTTAGCAGAAAATATATAATTTCAATGTTATAAATGAAATTATGTTAACACAACTAACATGTATGCAATTTGTTTTCGGAAAGAGAGTTAGATAATTTAAAACATGTTATTATAGAACATTATATTAGGAAAGTGTTTGATAGGGGGTTAATGTTGTACTCAAGGGTATTTCACTTATATCACGATGGTGTGTCAACTTCTCACTCTTCTTGAATTCAATATGGTTGATTGATAGCTGTTTTACACCACACTTAAGGGTATTTCACTTATATGACGACTGTGTATTCCAACAATAATTGTCAGTAGCACAACCAAGATGTGAAGCATTTCCATAATGTTGGAAAGTTAATTTTCCTCAGAGCTAAAATTTGATATGGAGGAAAAACTCATTACAATGGCCCTTGTGATTGTGGGAGTAAGATCCTGAGACTCTCATATTGCTAGGATGGACAATGAGGGATAGATCAAATTACAGGGGCTCATAAAGGTCGTCTATGTATATAGAGATAATACAAGGCGGACACTCGTCTTCGCCTCAGCGTGTATACCATGGTGAAATTTAACCGATTCGAGTCCATTAATCAAATAAAATAAATAAATACCACCTGTCCGTGTGAGATAAATAGTTCATCTTCAAATCCTAACCCAGAATTGTAATGTTAGTTAGCTTACATTCTCAACTTTTTCTTGAAAACACAGAAGTGCCATGTATCCATGGTTAGCTGTGATTGGCTAATATCCACGGCCTGGTTCAGGAGGGATTTCCCTTCAAACCTAGGCTAACTAACGTCACTCAGTGTTTACATTTTCTTACTGATATTTCCGTGACGAATTGACATTGGCAATGTCATTTACCAAATACATTTTTCCTGTCCCAGCCTGTCCTAGTATCATTACATTGTGGCAAGTGAAACAAGCACACCTCGCAGCATCTGACACATCATAACATTGTGGCCAGTGAGACCAGTACACCTTGCAGCATCTGACACATCTATTGCCCGTTGATTGCCCACTGTCAATACAGTTGGACACAAAGGTCAAACGGTAGGTCAAACAACTGACATGTACTGGTGGCGGAAAACACAGAGTGACATAAGTAAGCCTAGTTTTGAAGGGAAATCCCTCCTGAGCCAGGCTGTTGATATTAGCCAATCACAGCTAACCATGGATACACGGCACTCGTTCTGAATTATTTTTAGGCACACAATTTTGCATTTTCAAGCAAAAGTTGAGAATTTAGGCAAACTAACATCACAATTCTGGGTTAGGATTTGAAGATGAACTTTTTATCTCACACAGACAGGTGGTATTTATTATTTTATATGATTAATAATGGACTCGAATGGGTCAAATTTCACCATGGTATATACGCTGAGTCGACGAAGAGTGTCCGCCCTTGTATTATCTCTATATACATAGACGACCTCTATGGTACCGAGCCCCTGTGGATCAAATGAAGTTCAGTAGCACACAGCGCTAACGACTGAGCTACGGCCCCATAGTGATACTGTACAGTTAAATGTGTTGGCAAAGTGACAGTGGGGGTTTGAAAATGTCAAATAGTGGTAATTGCAGGTCATGAAAACAGTAGCTATAGAAGGTCTTTTTAATAATTAATGTCACAATTGATTAAAGTGTCCGATGTTAACTAAAAGTGCCATTGCTTGGTATGTTGTGAAGTCAGAAGACTGCCTTTCAAGGATTAAATTTTCTCCAGAGTAACAATTTGACTGGTGTATTGTACTCAACAATAAATATATCTATATATTTTTTTATTAGTCGGTTGCAAAGATATCACCAAATGTTAAATTTAAGTCACTTGACAAATAATGTTACAACATGAACAAGATTCTGTTTAGTTTTGAGAAGGGTCTAATTTGGCTGAGAATAAAATTCTTCATAAACAGATAATGGTTAAAATGGAAAACAGGCAATGGGTGGAACAAACGCAATCTTAGGGCCTAATGCCCCAAACAACCAACCTACATGTGACATAATAAGAGAGGTCCTCCAGTGGCAATGGTGTTACATCGTAAGAGTCAGTAAAAGTGTCCTGTATGGCGTGTTCAGGCGTACTTTCTTCAATGCATGACTTCCGACTCCCCTTGGAGCCCCAGGAAATGAGAGATGATGTGGCGGAGGATGGGGATGGGGTGTATAAAGGGGAGTCACTATAACTCAGCTGATAAAAATTCTTTTCAAAAGTAAGCGATTGGTATTTATCTGACAAAGCATCTAAAGCGGGAGTATTGAGAAGGTGAGGTGAATCAGGACTATTCACCGTGGTGGAAACTGGTTCAAAGTTTAATGGTGGCGGTCTCCTGTAAGGTACATTTTGGGCTTTATTATGAACCAACGATTGTGAGGTATTCCGTTGATTTTTTATCATCTGACCATTTTGTGAAGCTTTAATTGATCTGAGATAGAAAGAAGTGAAAATTGGATTTGCACGAGTTTTGGGGTCGGAATGATTAGTCATATCCAAGAGAGCAGTGTCTTGTAATGAATTGTTATCTGAAACCGAAAAAAATATAAAATGCCTTGTAACTAAGACGAAAATGAAGGATTAGAGTAGGACTTCATAATCACCCAATGCATACCCTATAAAGTCCTAAGTCTGCACACATTAGTCCACCATTAATGACATCATAAGAATTTGCGAACCTACCTGAACTTGTGTCTTGAATATTTGCTTTAACCTGAACTTCATCTCCAAGAATTTTCTTCCTCATTTCTGATCTGAAAGAATCAGCTCTTTCTGCTGCCTCTGAAGAAGGGGATATTTTTTTGTCTGCTTTTTCGGAATGAGAATTGTTTTTAACTTCTGTTGACATTTGTAATTTAGGCAGAGCTTTACCAGCTCTCCTGGGTGGTTTTATGGGCTCCTCAGTAACTTTTGATCCCTGAATTGGAGTTGAGTTGGCTGTGACTCCTTGTTCCCACTCTGTGGAACCCTTTTTGATTTCAATGCTCGAGTTGTTGTTGTTTAAAGTCTGTGACGCAAGCAATTTAATTACACTGACATCTTCCTTGAATTGAACTTTTTGTTTTTTCTTTTGTTTGCGAGGCTTCCCTTTTGAAGACAGAGTTGATGGAGCACTCGGTGCTTGTTTGCTAGAAATACTATTTTGTTCTGGTGGTTTAACATCAATATTTTCATTGTTTTCACCTTCTAGCATGACAACACTTACATCAGTCCTATCAAGCTTCTTATCATTTTTGTGTTTTACATCATCACTGTTTGAGATATTCTTAGCTAGTGTGTGTTCCTTTACATGTTCTAACTTTTCTTCATTGACATCAATCCCTATGATGTGTGTCTGCTCATTTGGCTTTTCAATTTTTTCAGTGCTCCCAGTATTCATTATAGTTTGGCTATCTTGTGGAATGTCTTTAATATAAACAATTTCTTCTGTAACTTTGTGTTGTCCAATATCTGCAATGTTTGTGATTTCTCCTTCAAGCGATGTGGATATTGGACTGTCTTCTGACACATTGTGTTCAGACTGTAAATCTGGAATTTCTTTACCAGTGACCATTCCTCGTCTTTGGCTGTCAAAATCTTGTTTTACATTCTCCTCTGCACCATCCACATCCATTTTAGATACATGTTCATCTTCACTTATTGTTACTTCAGGTGATACCACAGAGGTCACAAGTTCTTCCTTATGATTTTCCATTTTATGAAGTTCGTCTGCAATGTTATCTGTGTGTATTTTTTTCTGAGTGGATTCAGAACAATCTATTGCCAGTTCTGCAGAGTTTGTTTCAATGTCATCAATAGACAGTTGTGGCTTTTTACCAGGAACTTCAACTTCAGTTTTGAGATTTTCAGAAGTATCAACCACAACACATACTGGATTATGACTGTCTTTCTCATCATAGTGTTCCAGATCTGTTTTTATCTCTGAACTTGCCACTTCTTCAGACATATCTTTTGCCTTTGTGACTATTTCTTGGGACGTTTCCTCTAAAACATTTTTACTCACCAATTCATGAATTTCACCACTTTTCACAGATGTCTCTTGAATGCCTTCAGAATTTATGTGTTCATTTGGGATTGTAGAATTTACATTTACCGAGTTTTCTTTCTTCACAAAAATGTCTGGTTCTAATTCATCAGACTGATTTTCTAATGCAATAGCTTTTGACATTTTTGTTTCCAAACCAGATTTTGAACTGCCGGTAGCAACCTTTTCTTGACCAGTAGTTGAATCTTTGGAGCCGTCTTCTGTCCCATCCAAAATGTCAACATCTAGATCTGATAAGAGCTTTTGGATAAGTTTTTCTTCCTCAACCGAAAGTTCAGCCAGCTCACTCGTTTCTATTTTTCTGGTTTTTGCTTCTCTTGAAGAGGTATTTTCATCCTTTGTCCTTTTTCTCTCAGCTCGTTCTGACAATGGGGATGAATTTCCCTGAGAAAGCGATTTTGACATGCTTTTTTTGAAAACTTCATCTGTTGGCTTTTCAAAGTGTGGATTATTGATATTAAATTCAATTTGTCGTCTTTTAGATGAATCATCTGCTGTTACTTGTTGGTGCAGCAATTCTTCATCGGGTTTTTCTTTTGATTCTATTTCCTTTTCATTTCCTGAGTCTAAATGAGTGAGTAGTGGACTGACTGTGACAACATCCGTTTTGTCTTCACTAAGATTGAGCTGTTCCACATTGAGGCCAGTATCAACAGTTGACTGCACGTTTTTCGGTTGTGATTGAGAAGGCTTTTCAAGGATTTCTATCTGTCGTGTTTTCGTTGAGTTACTTTCAAGAGGTCCTTGGTAGACTTTTTCAGATTGTTCGCTCGAAGAATTCTCAGAATCAGTAGGTGGACTTTGTACTGGAGCACAAAAGAAGTCCATTTCATCATCAAAAGAAGATGGGTTCAGAGAGATAGGTGTTGCCACAATAGACTCATCTAGCTCCTCATCAACCTCCATTGTGCTATTGGGGCTAGACTCAGATTTATCTTGAACTATAGGTGGGTGTGGCGCGCCCTCTGAGGACATCACAGAGGCAGATTTCATTTGCTCATTGGCAGGCTGAATATCATGTGAATGGCTATTGGACACTGTTTGACTGGCTTCTGGAACAATGTTAACGTCGGTAGCATTGGTAACATCTAAATAATCAGAAGTTTGTCGAGCCACATTTGGTGAAACGCCCAATTTACTTGGCAATTTTTTTTTACTTTTCTTTTTCACTACAATTTCTTTAGGGTATGGAGGTGTTTCATAATGTTTGTTACTTTTGTTCGACTCCGGGCTTGATTCTTCATAAGTATCTTCAGATTGACTTGGAGCACAAAAAAAGCTCATCTCATCAACAAATGATGAAATGTTCTGTGCAGTATCAACCATAGGAGCATCATTTTTTACTTCCGTGCCAAGTTTTTCTCTCCTTGATTTAGCTTTTTGGAACAAAACACCGTTTTCTGTTTTTTCCTGTAGATCATCTGAAAAATCATCAACATTATCCAAGTCTTTCATGGCAGAGTTTAAGCCCACTAGGGTGGAACCAGAATCCGCATCACTATCATCCTCAATATAATCGGTTCTTTCTTGATTAGCAAGGTATGGAATAGCTTTGTCAGCCATGTCATCTATGATGGAATCTAAATCATTGTCAGAAGGCTGTGTCGAGGATCCACGCAGACTCACTTCCTCAGCTTCGGCCTTCTTATATACAGATTCAAAATCGGATTCGGCTTCATCACTTGGTTCAGAAGTCTCTGTGATGATACTGAGTGTATCGGAGGCATCAGACGCGTCATGGTACTCAATGTAAATACGATCACCATCCAGCAACGCACCTTCATTAACGTGGGTAGGAAGGCGTCCATTTTCCACATAAGAATTGTACGCTGCACGATATCGCATATCATCTGCCACAGCATCATTGTCGTCCTCATCTGATTCATAGCTGTTTTTTTGAAATTCTTCATGCTCACTGTCATAGGGAAGGTCTTCCTCTGGAATGGTAGTGGTACAAAAATACTATGGAGTCTTTCACACATTCTAAAGACACATGGAACATATAATAAACGGGTTCATACAACATATGATGTTCAGCTGGGCACATAGCAGGACTCACTATTGCACTTTCACCACCACTGATAAATTTATTTTAGACACATATCCATCACCATGGTAAATTACTACAATGGTTACATCTACATGGACACAGACACAGGTTAATGTATAAGCACAACGGTTAGGTCCTTACGCTGTATTAGATGAAGCTTCTTTCTGAATCCACAATGTTAAGATGATATAGGAATAGATGTGCAGATATATATGTGTTGCTTGATCCACGAATTTGAAACTATAAATCTTCAAATGCATCAGCGTCTTCCAAGTCAATCCCAATAAAGTGAAGAAAGCAGCGATAATATTTACTGTGTGCAATGTTCAAATGTAATAAAGTTATCCATACTTTTTCTGTAATATTTAGTTGTCTATGGTGCATTGGTAATATAACTTCACAGTATCCTTTAGAATCAGATTTATCCTGTCCCAGTGTCGCATGGTGGATTAAAAAGCATCATTAATGGTGGACTAACCATATGAGACAGTGTACTGCATGCAGCAAATACCCCCAAAATTGATGAGGAAGAGTAGATTTATGACCAATCAGAGCTAGGCTTTTAGTTAAACTGAACAGACTTTCTTAACATGCAATGGGTGATAAAAGTCCTCATTACAGTTTAACAACAAAATACAATGCAATATTTCTAAAAAAATACTTTTGAATATGTACATGTATTGAAATTGTTTAGAGGTGAAAATTTGTTGTTAGAAAAGCAGGAGAAGGAGGTTGGTTAACAGTAGTTATATGAAAAACAGGTAATAAAATAGCTGAACAACATAGAAGGGTTATGGGCTAGAGAGATAATAACTTGAACAAGTTGCTAATAAAGGTGTTGAGTATTATAAAATATTAACAATTGAAAACAAAGAGCTAGGCTCTTTCAAAGAAGAGCATCAGCTAAAGTTGGGTCAGTATGAGGTTATATCTAGGAATGCGGATTAAACTGAACAGTGCATGAGCTACAGAGAGTTTTTTAAGTTATGAAATAAATTCTGTCACAAGGATAAGACAAGGATACTGTGGGATTTGATGGCAAAGAAGTAAAGATGAGTATTAACAAAAAAGCAGGATTACATGTAGTTACCCTACAACTTCTATAAGTTGGGACACTCTAATTTTGGGACAGCCCAATGAAATAACATGTAAGACCCCCTGTGGTAAAGCCTATTTCTCTGTCCCAACTGCTTGAAGTTATATTCTATTAAGTTATATAGAGTTGGCTCATCTGCAGGACATCTGTGTAAACCTAAGGTCAATGCTAGGGGTAACATTCAATAAAACAACCGAATCAACCAAGCCCTTATCGCCATAAATAACTGAGGAATTTATTATGCTCGTGAAGCCTTCAAAAATGTACTGTATCGCGATACCTATCATATCGTGAGGCCTGCAGCGAGATACATATCAAATTGTGGAGAGCATATTGTTACAACCCTAGTCTATGCATATGCATAGAGAAAACTTTTTCTTACACGCATTGACCACTCACCATTGTTAAAAAGAAAAGCTGATATGTTCTAGTTATGTTTTTCTAAATATAGATGTTATGCTTAAAGTCTTTGTAGAAGGATGATTGATTGGTGCTTTACCCCATGCTCAATGTCATTGCAATTTTATGATGTCATGATGTTCCAACAAATATTGAGCACAACCAAGATATATAGTGTTTTCAAAAAGTTAATTTGCCTCTAATGCTAAGTAAAAACAGCATTGCTACTCTTCAAACAAACTGCCCTTAGCTAGAGGGCGTAAAAGGATTAAACTTTACAGTTAATATGAAAATAGGTTAAGTCATGGTAAAAGTTTGTTTGGTTCAGAATTTCCAACAAACTTTAGCTTAATGTCACACTGCAAGAATTAAAATCACTTTAGTAAGAGTACATTCATCAAACAGTGTATAAGAGGTCCTTGTTTTTGTTCTGTTTTGGTAGCAAACCAATATTAAACTTCTGAAGAACTACAGCAGAACAAATACCCACCATGGAACTAATTCTCAAAATTGGCACCGTAAAAAGACAATGCTTATCCGGTGTAAAATATCATAAGGGTGGTAAGTAAATGTTTATTTTTTATAAGATTATTCAAATGTTTACAAAATTTCTAAAGCACTCAACAAAATCACTTTTATTATACCTGAGTTTCTCTTATTAATAAATTGACACCAACAGTCTGAAATGATTGTAAACAAAAACCTATAGCATGGTTCTAAAGAGATCACAAAGAAGACTTCTTGCATAAATATGGGATTAAATTAGACACAGGACAACTTCTCATGTGACTTTTGGATTAATTCAGATTAAAGATTACTGGTGTGATTTTAGGATTAATTCGGGCATAAGATGACTATACTCTTTTCAAGTTAATTTGGATAAAAGAGAACTGGTATAAATTTAGGATTACTTCAGGCATTAGATGACTGCTCTTTTCAGGCTAATTTAGATCAAAGAGTACAGGTATGAATTTGAGATTAATTCAGACTGAAGAGGATTACTCATGGAATTAGGATTAGTAAGGCAAAAGTTGACTAATTCATATGAATTTGAGATTAATTCGGAGCAAACACGGCTACCTGTTTGAATTTGGGATTTATTCACAGCAAGGATTACTCAAATGAATATGGGCTTAATTTAGGGCAAATATAACTATTCAGGAATTTGGGATTAATTAAGAATAAAGATTACTTGTATGTTTTGGGAATTATTTTAGACAAAAGCTCGCATGAATTTGGAATTTAAGTAGAGCAAATAAAACTACGACCTATTTATTCAAGTTTGGAATAAATTCATAAAAAAGACAACTACTTTGTATGAATCTGAGATTAATTCAGACAACAGATAACTACTCATATGAATTTTGGATCAATTCAGACAAAATGTGACTATGAATATTATTTTTTGGTTTTTTGGGTTTTTTTTTTTTTTTGGTGTCTTTTATAAAGTGAATATTAACAGTATTTTCGTTATTTTGGAATAACACTTTGTTATTTATAACATATACCTG
>JARFOD010088149.1:0-18280 GCA_031763545.1 Mopalia muscosa | reverse complement strand
CACTCTGAGCTGGGACATATCTTTGACTATCAGATCACTCTTTACAGAGAATGCTTCACATGTATTTACATTGATGTCATCCTCGCTTCCAAAGCAAACAGTAATATCTCTTGAATCTGAACCCATAGTAACCGTCTAGACCAGGATCTTAACTCTGTTGATGTCCTGAGAGCTACGACATATCTCTGATGGTTATCATGTCACCGTTAAGAGCACTTGTTTTTACAGTGATGTCGTACTCCCTTCGGGAACACACAGTCTTATCTCTTGAATCTTAACCAATATAAATCGTCTAGATGGGAAGTCTTTAATGCGTTTGTGTCGTTGTTAAATTCTTGAAAATCATTCGCAATGAAATGAAAATATCATGTGCCGATAACAGGCATTCAAAGCTTCTATGATTAGGAACATGGAAATTTATTAGCTATTAACATCGCAACGGTCTTGAGCACTAGTTATAAAGAAACAATCATTTACTTGTTTTATTCTTTTCTACTTAAAAATCAATTCCGATGCGCTTCCCACCTTAGTTCTCTTATGCCGGAAGTCATCAGCCGCGTGTTAATGTTACACATTCTATTCTGTTTTCAGTCTGAGGCATTGAATTCATAAAACCGTAAATATTAGCAAGGTGGCAGCAGCAGTGCATCTGATATGTCATTTTATTCGGTGAATCTTTTAAGATTAGGTAAATCTGCTAGCACAGTTTACGCGAGTTAATTGTAGTTTAAATTTGCAGGACAGAAGCGTAAAACAGATATAATTTTGTTAAGAGATATATCTTGTTAAGCCTGCATCTGATCCGAGGAAAGGATAATTGGAATAAGAGATAGTAACTTTGTCAATATAACTTGTAGTTCTATGACAATAAGTAGACGGATCTCTGGAAAGAATATGTATAGGTGTTTAATAGCTTTCAGAAAATACAGGCGTGTAATAATTAACAAAACCTTAAAACTTAAAGGCCAAGTTTTGTATCATTTGTGAAAAGATGTGTAATTTTATTCAGAAAAGACATTCTTTCTTCAAAGTATTATGTATTAACAATTGAAGGGTTCGAGTTAAGCTCGATCTTCAGGGAATCTGGGAGTTTATTTAAGATTGCAATCTATCAAATCAATTTTGTGTTCAGCCTAAGTTATGAAATCCCGTCATACTCAACGACTCAAAACAAAACATGTATGCCACGCAATTAGGCCTTCATTTAAATGGCTTAAATTGGTTAATTTGTAAATTGACCAATATTAGTTTCCTTATGACTACGATAGGCCATCGCAGCAAATTTGTCTTCAAACTTGGAAACAAAAAGCAAAAACAAAGCAAAATGTGGAGAAAAAAAGAAGAAACCAATTGTGGGATGCGCTGAGTTTGCTTTATAATAATATTAGGCTACACAATCTATTTTGTTATAATCGATTTAAGTTTGGTTGTTCCTTGGAAACCTAAACTCAGATAAATAATTGCCCTCTGAGGGTTCTTTGGTAAAGATGGGACCATCTGTATGGAACCGTAACGGAAAAACGGCTTTTTTTAAGAAAAAATCATCTATATGGAACTATTAAGACAAAGACGTTTGTTTGCATAACAAAAAAGGAAGAAATTCTTATATCAGTTACTGTGAGGGTTCCATGCAGAACCATAAAGGGTTCCACC
The DNA here is from genome assembly GCA_031763545.1 of Mopalia muscosa. NCBI lineage: Eukaryota > Metazoa > Mollusca > Polyplacophora > Chitonida > Mopaliidae > Mopalia > Mopalia muscosa. The sequence continues at coordinate 16,627 of JARFOD010088149.1, read as the reverse complement.
AGAGCCATGCCTGAAGAATCTTAAAGGGTTCCACTTGGGCCATATCTTTCTTAGAATGGAGTTATTGGCTGTGTGGCAGTACATGTAAACCGAAAATACAAACACTCAGGTCTCCTACACACGGCGCTTCAAGCAATACCTTCGTACCGTACCGTATCATCTCGGGACATAAATCTAAGCTTAAAAGCTGCTCTCCGGTCTCCTCTTGATCTACCCCTCAAGAGTAATGACTTTGGATAAAGCGGCCATCCAGCTTTCCCTAATGTATAGTCCCTAGGTAGTCCTTATTGCCGTTTTCGATCCAGCAAAAAAAAGTTCGAGTGATCTGGCTTCTAAACTAAGACAAAAAACTAACACAAAACACGGATAAAAGTTGAAACTTATTGAATTGACAACCATGAAGCTGCCGTCGTATTATACCGTTACAATTAGTTTTATGAATGGTTACATCTGTTCGGCGCATATGATCAACCAAAGCCGTTACCACAAATTCCCAACCAGGTTAGATTTCCGTCCGGATATGGAACACAATACCAAAAAGACCCAATTGTTACAGACTGAGCTAATTGTCTACGTTATGTAAGCGAGTATTTTCCCCAAACAAACAATTGTAGATTAATGCTCATTTTTACAATTTCGACTTGTCTGTTGAGTGCTCGGAAATGCCACCAGAAAGCTTTTATCTCTCTACAGACGTAACTTTCTCTAATATTTTGTCAAGGTTCAAGGAACGATGCGTCCCTGACACAATTCTATACCTAAACAATGCAATGGTTTTATACTCCCTGTAAAAAACCGTTTGTTTAACGTTCTGAATGTTTTCAATATCTAACCTTATTTTTACACTTGCTTCCTCTTCTTCAAACTGATCCACGATGAAAAGAGCCAGTTTAGTTTTTCATTTTTGTTGTAGCAGCTCAGGAAATCAGGAAATTGTTTTTATCTCGTTCTTTCACAAAAGCAAGGCTAATGTTCATTTTATATTTGTAGCAACTAATTTGAGTTGAAAGCTTTTACTATAAATCGGAAGTACTTTTTGTAGACTTGTAGGAATGCTTTAAGGTTGAGAATAGGCTGACTGTGAAGCTTACATGTGTAAATCAGAACAGTTGAAACAACTGAGGGAACAAGCCAATCGGTGAATTGCATTTGCGCATAATTCTGTTTTAGTGTTTAGTTGTAAGTATGATTTTGCATCAATTTGTTTCATAAAAATCAAGCATGTAACGAAATTAAGCAACGTGATCTGATGGTGACGTGTATAAACTAATTACCGTACGTATCCGATAAACTCATCTTAAATAGAGTGAGAATCATTTCTGCGCTTGGCTTTGCTGTATTAGTTAATGGTGGATAAATTTAAAGTGTTGCTCAGGTTGGTAGTCTTTATGCACTCCATTGACCTAGTCGAAAGAACTGTATGTCGCTTAGACAAAACATGCCTCTCTCATTTAACTGAACCATGTCGAGCTGTACCTAATGCAGCTTGTATGGATGACCTTCATTGGTTTTTTTCAAGGAGTTGGAATTGAATGAAGCTTGCAAAGAGCGAATTAATAGCTGATCATATCAGAGAGGACACAATGTAAGAGTACAGGCTGATTGCTAATTAAAGCGTGAGAATACCCCGATAACTTGCAAGGAAAGGACAACTAACGCGAGAGAATCTGATGTCATTTTATTCTGGGCTTCTTTTTAGATTAGGTAAATTTGAGAGCACTCATTTGTCAGTTTATTCGATTAAATTGTAGTTTAAATGTGCAGAGCATGGGCGCAAATCAGATATAAGTTTACAAGATATATATTCTGTTAAGCCTGCGACTTATCCAGGGAGAGACTATAACTGGAGTTAGCATTAGTACCTTTGTTAATATAATTTGGAGCTATATGAAGATAAGTGGGCCGATCAGTGGAATGGAAATGTATAGGTATTTACGAACTTACAGAAAATACAGGCGTGAAATAATTCAGGAAACCTTAAAACTGAATGGCAAAGTTTTGTATCATTTCCTAAAAGATCTGTGATTTTAATTAGAACAGATACTACTGCTTCGTAGTAGTATGTATTACACATTGAAAGTCTACGAATTGAGCTCCTGCATCTTCAAAGGAATCTGGGGGTTTATTGAAGCTGGCAATCGATTAATATAGTTTTTATAGTGATAAAATCACGTAATTCTCTAGGTAGAAGAGAGTGTACCTTTATACTAATATTAGGCCACCCAATCTATTTTGGTATAATTAATATAAGTCTTCTTTTTCCATGGATACCTACACTTTTAAATATAATGGTTCTTCAGAAAAGATTCAAAAATCTGTATGGAACCATAACGGCAAAACCAGTTCTTTAGAAAAGAAGAAAACATCTATAAGGAACTATTACGACAAAAACTTTTTTTGATAGAATTAGAAAGGGAGAAATACCTGGAACAGTTGCTGTAAGGGTTCAATACAGTACCATTAAGGGTTTCGCTAGCGCCATGACTTAAGAACTTTAAACGGTTTCATTAAAGCCATATTTTCTATAAGAGTGGAGTTATTTGTTGCATTGTGTCATGGTTTTGCAGACGTAAACTGGTAATACAAAAAAATACGATGTTTATTTCACGCCTGATGCACAAGGCGCTTAAATTAATACCTTGTTACAGTATTATCCCGTGACATCAATATAAGCATAGAGCCGCTCTCTGGTCTCCTCTTCGTCTAACCCTTCAACAGTAATGACTTTGGATAAAGCGGCACTCCAGAATGTCCAAATGTATAGTCCCTAGGTAGTCCTTATTGTCGCTTTCAATCGAGGAAAAAACTTCTAAACTAAAACACACAAAACAAAGATAAAAGCTGACACTAATTCAAATGACAATACAAACTTTAATAGCAGCCGTTTCTACACACACCTTTAAAAGACTAATTGATACACTGAGCTTATAGGAAAATGAATATTTTCTCAAAACACAAAATGAGTAGGTGTATAATGCTCATTAAAAAATTTCGAGTTGTAGACCTGACTTTTTCTTGTGTTTTGTCCAGGTTCAAGGAATGATGCGTCCCTGACACAATTTTATACCTAGATAATGCCATTTTTTTATACTCCCTGGACAAAATGGTTTGTTTAATGTGTTGAGTGTTTTTAATATCTAACCTTATTTTAAGCCCACAGTCATTCTGACTGTGGGCTATTCTTATCACTCTCTGTGGTCCATCTGTCCCATAACACTTCTTGTTATCACTATATCTCAGAAACTGCTGCTCCAATCACATTAATATTTTAGGCAAAGCTTCCTGCATGGTCTAGTTTCGCAGGTAACATTTTGGTTCCTGTCTGTCGGTCTGTTCGTCTCTAATGGAGTCATTTTCCCGTAATTTACACATTTTTGTTTTCGGCTAATCTTGGAAACCTCCATTCCAATCAAGTCCATATTTTTGATTTAGCTTCCTCGTTAGGTGGAGCGGTGCTGGTCTCATTTTGGTTTTGATCAATTTATTCGTTCTTTTGTTATCCATTTGTCTGTCTTCTGCAGTTCTATGTATATTGCTAATTCTTGTTATCACTATATCTCAGGAACCGATGCTCCGATCACTTTCATGTTTTATTAATAGCTTCCTTTCATGGTCTGGTTTTGCAGGTTTTGGTTTTGATGTAATGTCTGACTAATTTTTGAATATACCTAATAAACACAACTCTTTCTATACTGGCTCAGGCACAAGACGGAAAATCAAATCGTGATTCTGTCCCCTCTTAGACCCTTCTCTTTAAACTATCTTAACTGCGTGGGCGTCAAGATCCATTCATGGAACTCTTGTTATATTTGAGATTCCAAAAGATGAACAAATAATAATTCCAAACCATATTTTTGTATGGTAACCTTTGAAGTGCTATACGATTAATATTCTGAATCCAGAATCCAAACTCCATTATAAGGATCTCCATGAAATGAATATAGTTTGTTAAAAAAATATAAAATTTGAGAGAAAACCTTTATAAATTTGCAGCACAAATGAATTAAATCGATAAATGATTTTTCTATTAACAAATATCATTTATTACTTTTTCATATGGTAAATATATATACAGTATCTGGATAACTTTGTACAGTATATACAACAAACATAAAATTGAACTCTGTATAATACAGTAAACAAAGTTATCTTCAAACCTATCTTTCTAACCAATTCCCTCCAAATGTTTGGCACTTAATCTAGAAATTGATAAAAGAAGCTCCAAACAGATAAGAAGAGATTCCATACATAGTGTAAAGAACTCAGAAGGTAAAGTTCATATATATATAAGGTAAACTTGAAAAACAACAACTTCCCCAATCATAAAACCTTCTGGTCTTGCACGATCAGCCCCCTCCCTAATCATTGTGCTTTTTGAATATAATATACTTGTACTATTTATAAGAGCCTAACTACGATCGACATGTTAAACAATCAAAAAAACAAAAATACTAAATCCGTAAAGTGCAGCACACTTAAGCAGTACTGCCAGTTAAGAAATGATTAATATTGCAACAAAATGCCCAATATTTATTTTCTCCAGCATTTAAGTAGATTAATATTTAACTAACTACACAATTACTTGATATGACGTTCAAACCTTATATTATTTAACTACTGAACACTATAATAACATTATTAATAAATTCTTGATTCTCCACAACCTGATTTGTCTTAGTCAATGGATAGCCAGCACCACTCAACCAGAACACACAAAAAGTACAAAAGTTCAATAAATTACATTTTTTTTGAAGAGAAAGAAAATTTAGGTTGCCTCCAACGAGATTCAAACTCAGGGACCGGTTGCTCGAAAACTGATCAGCCGCTAACAGCAGCTCAAATAGATAATACCGGATTAGAGAGAGAAACGTGACATCATCTAAAAGTGGATTAAATTTAATAGCGCTTCAAGCAATGGATCCCAGTTCTCCGGCCCAGCGCTCCAACCAACTAAGTTTCAAGGTCTTATATGCATATATTAAATAGTATTGTTTGTTTGTTTGATTGGTGTTTAACATCGTACTCAAGGTATTTCACTTATATGACGACGGATTGTCCACTTCACACAGCCTTATTACAGTGGAAAACCGGGAGCAAACCTCCTAAAAACCACCCCTGCGATTGTCGGAGCCACAACATGTGACTCGCTCATAAACGAACGGTGGACTCTAATCCGTGAACGGTAAATCGTAGCATGTTCAGTTCAGGAAGCGCAATCGCTACCACTGAGCCACGGCTGCAGGCTATATTAAGTAGTAACATATTAACATTCATGATTCTTAGCCATAATTCAGTCCTATAACAGCATGCCATATCTATGGGTGTAGGAACCCACCAATCCTATAACAGCATGCCATATCTATGGGTGTAGGAACCCACCAATCCTATAACAGCATGCCATATCTATGAACCCACCACAGGCAATGACAAGACAGGAGAATCCCAATATGTGAAACCTGCAATGACAACTCCTGATTTGTTTCCCCCTCAACATTCAAAGTACCAGTTTAATAGAAAGCTCAAAACAACCACCTGTCTAAAGAGTAGAAACAGATTTGTTGAATTAATAGCACTTTAACAGTTTATATACCAAGCAACAGTGTTGGATATATTAAAGGTGAACAATCATGGTTTTGGAAATTTAATCATTTATACATACTGTAAACTTTATATTACATTTCAAGCATCATGTGTAAATGAATATCATATAGCTGAATGGATGTATTTGTTTGATTGGAGTTTTATGCCATATTTAAGGTTATTCAACTCCCATGACTCAATGGCAGTGAAGTGTGTAAAGGAAATCACCCCCAATACCACTGACAAACAAAGACAAGATTGGGCAAACACAATCACAAACAAATCGGCTTCCTGTTGCCCCTTAGCTTTGATAGCAACAGGAAGCTCTCTCTAAACAGCCCGCTATATAGTAGACTGGTGGAGCCAATAGTTATTCTGACAGTGTCACTTCCTGTCAACAGTCCAAAGAGGTGTGGCAGTTGCCCCGGTAACCCTCTCCACAGTGATCAGTTCATCAAAGGTTTCATCAGCCTGGTACTGCTGTAAGAGTTCCTGCATAGCCCGTTCTTCTATCTGCATGAAAGGGAAAATATCACAAGGTAAATACAGTAACGTTGAATTAGTTTGTTTCATTGGGGTTTAACGTTGTACTTCAGGCTATTTCACTTATATGATGACGGATGGTCCAAGTTACACTGTAGTTTTCTTTTGAAACTGGGGTTTAATATTGCATTTAAGGCTATTTCACTCATGAAGAAAGGCCAGTCAAATGAGTGAAAGAAATCCCCATCTACACCACTGGCAACAGACAAAGATAAGACAATCACAAGACAAAAAACAAAGAAATAACAAACAGACTTACTTCCTGTGGTAGCAGGGCATTAGGAAGGGCCCTCCCAACCACTTGCCACTACAACATGGAATGGACTACCTGTTAGTTTAACATGCCATTACCTCTTTTATGATATTTCTAAAAAGTAATCACACTTGCAAAGAGGAGATGATGTTGATTAATTAAAATTGACAAATCATCTCATGTTCTAGATAAATTATCATAGACAAGATTCTTAATAGATCTTGATATCGAGTTGTGATAAGTAACATTACAGACATCTCCAGAGAAGGTTATGACTGGTATTGATAAATATGTAGACAATAAAGATCTTTGGTTTGGGTTATGAATAAATCAGCCTACAAGCTGGTATTTCAGAGCAATAGGTATTGTTTGAAAACTGAAGGATTGAAATGTTTATCCTGGTTCAAAAATAATAAATGTCACCCCAACCCCTTTAAATTCCAGTTTATTTTAGCACAGCGCCCTAAAAACATATCTGTAGCAGATTTAGAACTTGCCCTCAATGATGAGGTCCAGTTACATTGTCAGAGTACAGTTAAACTTTTAGGAGTAACTATGGATAGCGCGTTGTCTTTCTCCTTACACATTGGTGACATATGAAAAAGGCATCTAGACAGCTAAGTGCACTGAAAAGATTATCTAATGTATTAAACAAAAAATTTAAATTAACAATTGTAAGGACATTCATCCATTCACAATTCAACTACTGTCCACTTGTTTGGTTTAAAGGTATTCCCAAATGGTTGATACCTAGAAAACGTAAAAAAAAAATGGTCCAAAATTCCCTGAACAATTTGTAACTTAAAATGTTTCATTAAAAAGTCTGGCATACATGTGGAGAAATTGGGATTCGAATGTCTGGCTTTTTATTTATAGTCAGCTGGGTCAGTTTGGTAGTTCTCATTATCTAACAATTATTTGTGTATCTCCGTATGCATTCGTTATTGTCCGCCACAGAGTCGTCATTATCCGCCACAGATTGTTCTGAATAGAGTTTCCCCTGCCTATGTCACAGCTCAAATAACTTGCATGAAAAGTCGCAAGTTTGTAAGTGAATAAAACAAAGTCTAAGCGTCAGAAAAATACGGGATTTATCTTACAGATAGTTTATAGTATTATTTTTGTAATTCAGTCACTTTCAATCTGATTTAAAACCAATTTGGGAATACCTTTAACTGTAAACAATCAGATGTTAAAAAGATAGAAAAGCTACAGTTGAGAGCTCTGCGTTATGTATATAATGATACTAAATCTTCATATGAAGAGCTATTACAACTCGCATAGCCCCCAACTCTACTTCTCTATCAACAAAGGCAGCTGGTTACAGACGTATACAAGTCTCTCCATGGCCTTTATCCACCCGTTATGCAAGATTTATTTCGATATAAATTTAGTCCCTATAACCTAAGGTCTGCCAATAATATAAAGATACCTCGCGTTAAAATCACAACATACGGACTGCAGTCCATCAGATATCAAGGCCAAGATATCAACGAAATTAAATGCTCCCAATACTATTAACCATTTTAAAGATTATTATCTACTTTTACATTTTAAATATCTATGTATATATCATATGTTTCTTAAATCTTAAATATTTCTATTTCCAACTTGACAAACAAAAAAACTGTGATACTATTTATTGAAGCATTGAATTTTTATATATATATTTTATTATTTTTTTTTGTTGGCTGGCTTTGTTTTATTGTTATATTGTTTATATAGTTCAATTGTTTAAATGTAATTTGTCTGTGACAATAGCACCCAGTGAGCTGGCCTTGTTTTATTGTTATATTGTTTATATAGTTCAATTGTTTAAATGTAATTTGTCGTTGACAATAGCACCCAGTGAGCTGGCCTTGTTTTATTGTTATATTGTTTATCTAGTTCAATTGTTTAAATGTAATTTGTCGGTGACAATAGCACCAAGTGAGCTGGCCTTGTTTTATTGTTATATTGTTTATATAGTTCAATTGTTTAAATGTAATTTGTCGGTGACAATAGCACCCAGTGAGCTAACGTTTCTTGTTTATAAAACTGACTTTAAATAAAGTATTTATCTTATCTTTATTTATCTTATCTTTATCTTGACCAATGAATATATCCACTAAAGAGAATGAGTGTTAAAATCTGTCTGAGATAACTTTGGTCTCTTATGATATGGATACTTTGTTCCAATGTTTTATATTTTGCTGATTTATATCAATGATCTTAAAGACGTTTAGTTTGGACATACATGTACAACAATATATGCATTTGGAAACCTAGGGTGTGAAAAGTTTATAAACAGTCTCTCAAGAGAGACTTATAAGCATAATTAATATGCACAGACTTCCATATAATTTCAATAACCCTTTCCTTCCTGGTTGGTCAGACAAACTGTGTGTAAAATTTCAGAGAAATCTCCTTAGTATGTTTAATTACAGAAGACTTTACATGGCTGACACCAATTTTCTTGAAAAGCTTGTTAAAGTAATTCATATGAAAACAATGAGCTTAACAGGTAATATCCCTCTCCTCTCATGTTGAGTGACATTTTCCCACAATTTTGGGAAAATTAGGCTAATTTTTAATACTTCTTTCCTTTCTGGTCAGAAAAACTGTGTAAAATTTCACATAAATTCCCAAAGTATACTTAATTACAGAAGCCTTTACATGGTTGCACAGACTGAAATTAATTACTTCAAACAGAAGAGCAGTTTATTCTAGTTTGTAGTTCAAGCAAGTATAGAATCAAGTTAATTTCAAAAGTTATAATGTAAATGGATCTGTATTGTCGTGATCACAATTAATCAATCTGAGAAGCGCACAAACCTGGATTAGGCTCAGTGTTTTTTTGGTATTTTTAACCAAATTCACATGTTTTTCGTGCTCATCTCGAACAATCTCAAAGAAACTCAGAGGAGACTTTGTAAGGGGAGGTGATTTACTCAGCCAAGGGTTTTCTGTGGGAGAGGATGGAGAGACTGGCCCACTGGAAACACTTTCACTTCTTCCCCTTGTCACTGTGCTTAGTGGTGGAAGGTCCCAGCTGTTTAAATAAAACAATTCCCTGTATTTCCAATATGGACATGGTATTTGGCTCATGAATGACAAGTATAATCTTGGTTGTCAATAATTCATTTTTACCCACAAAAAATCCTTCGTAGTTTAATATGTACATATTCTGATAAAGATATGTCTTATAAATGCATCTCAGCCAAACCACCCCTGTGAATGGCTGAGTGAGGCCGGCGACGACGATTATGATTAACGAAGCCGATCAGCCGACCAGTCACTCGGATTGATCGCCCGAGTGTTCATGTAATCGACTACATTCACGCAAATCAATGCTTTTGCCAAATAGAGTAAGGTGACTACGCTAAAGAAGGACGAAAAATTCATATTGACTCAATATTTCGGTTTATTACCAAACCATCATCAGGAGTCCTGATGATGGTTTAGTTAAGCTTGTCAGTGGAAATTCTAATAAATGCTGTTGCACCAATCTAAGTTCCAATTCTCCTCACATGACTGGGCAAAATTAGTTTAAATTATTTATAGAGTCCATGTCTTAATCCTATTTGATGAGTAAATATATTTCTGTTTAATCATGGCATATTGGACAAATCAAGTGACTGATGTTGCTTTTTTTTAAGGTAAAATTTTTTTTAAGCAAATCGCTGGGTCAAGCACTACTTGTGTGCGCTCAAGTTGGCTGAAAACTTTCGCTGGCGATCAGATCGCCGCTATCGGGCGATTGTAGGTCAGCATGGCAGCCAATAAACCATGCCCACAGGTGATCTAAAAGGAGACAAGTCATATACATGTACTACCTTATTTTGCTGTTTGTTGGTGGAGATTTGGGGCTAACAGTAGAAGTGAATGGTTCTGGACATGGACTAGATGGAATATTGACAGGTTTTGATGTCTGTTCTTCCTGTAGAATCAAATCCCGAAATGATTGCACCACTCTGGTTACACTACTCCTGTGACAAACAAAAGTACAGTTCTTGATATGAATTTATATCTCCAGTGAGACCAATTCATGAGTGCTGAAAACAATCTGCCTGTCTTGAAGGAAAACGGTTCTCCATTACAAAACCTTTCAGAAGTGAAATATTTTTGTCTATAGTTGGTTGGTACCATCATAATGAAGATTTGAATATCAGTAATGATGTGAGTTGGATTGTGATTGTTTGATTGATTTGGGTATATTTCATTTAAAAAAGGTGTGCTAGCCCAATAGGTGAAATAAATAAATAAAATAAAGTTGACAGGATTGGTTTGTTTGAGTGGAGTTTTATGCCGTATTTAAAGTTATTTCACTCAAATAATTGTGTGCCAGCCCAACGGGTGAAGAAAATCACCTTCCACACCACTGGCAACAAACAATGACCAATGACAATGACAGCTAGGACATCACAAACAGATCAACTTCATGTTGCCTGTTAGCTCTGAAAGCATCAGGGCAACTCCCTTTCACCAGCGATTTTATAATAAAAGCCTCTGGCTTTGGCTTTCAAAATGGCATATTTTCTTCTTACTAAAATTTTTTTCATAGATGCTCAACTGAAGAGATAAACCCCTGTTGTCATTAATTTCATTGTTTATATAGAGAGCCTCGGTAAAAACATTTAAAACTAACTGTAAAAGTACTAAGCTTGAGCACATAAAACTTGGCACAGTTATGTGGTTACCATGGTGATGTTCCCGGGCTGGTAATCTGTCCAGCTGTGTCCCCCCGATCACTGGGAGGGCCCCGAACAGATGCAGTTTCTACTTTAGACATGGTCGGATTCTGATTGGCCAATAACTTCTTCCTCTCTCTCTGAGACAGTTTGGTGGTTTTCTTTAAGGTGCCGCTGTGGTCAGAACAATATCACAATATTTAACAAAGCTAGCTTATAAACACTGAGATGCTGTAATGACCTGATCATTTTGACCATTCGATATCCACTACATTCCTGTCCATGGTAAACTTTAAAACACATTTGTGTGTACAACTGGAGGACAAATAATGCTACTGTTAACCTCCTGGGGCCGGTTGCTCAAAACCAAGATTAGTCGCTAATAGCAGATTAGACTACTAATCTAGGATTAGAGATAGGCCTTCAACATGGTGTGACGTCAACTAATCTAGGATTAAAATTAATAGTGCTTTGAACAACTGGCCCCTGCAGTATCATTTTACTAGGCTTTGTAAGCCTGTTAATCCTGCTATAACAACACCTCCACATAATCACTTGGCGACAACTTGAGTTTGTCAATGTCTATGTGGTGACAGGGAGTCTTTAGATATATCACTCTGTTCTTCTTCCAAGTTTTCAAACGTTTCCCACAGACATGTTTGAAAAGATTGGGCCATTGAAACATAAACCTTCATTTCCTGCTATTTTCTCCAATTATACTTCTACTGATCTAAACGAATTAGGTAAATACACGTAGTGAATAAGGGTATTAGGATCACGCAAAATCCACATAATCTGATAGATCTATTTATTTGTTTCTAGCCATTCTAAAAGGCTTTTATTTTACTAGGCTTTTAAGCCTGTATCACCGTTTTTTACTGAAGACATAAAGAGTTGATATTTTATAACCTCTGAGATTTCTGTGAGCCATCTTTATGGGGTTCAGCAACCCCTCTAATGTTGACTGGTGAGTCTTGTTGAGTGATTGATACTGGGGGAGGGGAGGAGACTGCACCCCAGGGATTAGAGTTCTCATGGCTGCTTACTTGGGTCCCGGTGAAACTCTTCGGTACAAATGATACCATAGACTGTAAATTTGAACATGTGACAAAGCAGGTCATCTTTAATGCAATTCATGCAAAATGCTGAAAATTTGATTGATTGATTGTTGTTTTATGCCGTGTTAAAGGCTATTTCTCTTATATGGTAGTGGTCTATTCCAACAATAACTGACACAAGCATAACCATAAACTGTGAAGTGTTTTGATCAAGTTCAAACCATGTGACCAATTGCTGGAGATCACCTCGTCTGACTCAGTCTGATACAGGAGATCTGTCCTTTGACTCTTCCCTGTGAGCAGTTCATCAAAATTAGTTCTGTAACCTGACACCATAACCACTGAACAAAGGCTATTATTTACCAAATCACATGAAAATTTGCTTAAAAAATATTAAGCAAAAATTAGAAATCTATAGAACTAGTCTTCGGTATTTACTGTATTTAAAATATTATTGAATACCAACTCAAACAATTTATTTCAATTTATTTTTACTCTTACTTCAGTGATGACTCCCTCCGGTTTGTCATCCTTAATGTTCTCCGCAGATTTAACACTTGATTGTGAAACATCCAAAATCTGTGCCTCCGTTCTTTTTGGAAAAACGGGCAACTTAAAAGATAGGGTATTCGATTCCTCGCTAACACTTTTAGAGCGGTTTCGCTTTTTCTTAGGTTTTGGTTTTCTCTTGACAGAATCCCCAGTCATATCATCTTCATCGCGAATATCAGAAGCAAGAGCTTCAAGATACTCTCTACTGGGTCCTTCATCGTATGGGGTTATTTGGCGACGACACATACCAGGTATCTATCAAATAAAACAAAGGGTTCATATAAAATCATATCATAAAAAAAAAAACATGCAAAGACAAATTGAAAAATGTTACAACATAAAAAGAAAAAATAAGTTAAAATTCATTAAATGAACAAAAGTACTTTCATGTTAAGCAAGTCTTTTTTTAAGAATGACTTATATTTTAAGTTTACAAATAAGTAATTTAGACCAAAGTGTTTGAATGGTGTTTTACGCCATGCTAAAGATTATTTCACTTATATGACAGCAGTGTGTTTCAATAATAATTGACACTAGCACAACCAAGTTGTAAAGCGTTCATTTGCCTCCAGTGCTATGTAAAGACAGCATTGTCCCTTTTCAAATGAACTGCCCTTAGCCAGTAGGCCAACCAAAGTTTGAAAACATTGTGGTAAAAATATGTGCAGATCAACAAATTGTATACTTCATCGGAACTTTGGTCCTGTATAATAAGGTTCAACCAAAAACTAGAATACATGTAATCAGACAATTATTTTTTAAAAAATATTTGACCATCAGACACCAAGGGTGGTAACTCTGTTTTGTTTGTTTGTTTGATTGGGGTTTTACATCTTACAGAAAAGTAATTCACTTATATGATGACAAATCCATAACACACATCTCCTGGCTCAAAAATGATGGAAAACCATTAAGAAACCTTGCAAAAACCAGCCTGGCAATTTTCAGAGTAAAATTATGTGACTCCCTCATACACCTAATGGTCAACAGGCTTATGTTGATGGAACATTGAAGTAGGATTGGTAATCAGACACACAAACCAATAAGCCACAGCTGCGGGCCTAACTGGAGAGGAAAGTTGGCTATATCTGCCTAATGTGAGCCCATACGTACCATTGTCCTGTAGTATTCAGTTAACTCTTCCATAACATCATCACTGAGACAATCCAGCCCTCTGTCATAAGAACACATTATATATGTTTAGAATGATGACTAATTGTATAATTATACAATTTCTGGGGATTAATTATCCTGAAGGAAAAATATCATACACAATTTTTGAAGAGGCCCTTCAAAGTATGTGCTTTGCTTTTTAGGGATAGTTATTATTAAAGGATTGTTTTGTTCGTTTGATTGGTGTTTAATGTTGTACTCAAGGGTATTTCGCTTATATGATGGACACAAATACAGAACATCACAAACAAATCTGCTTCCCATTACTCTTTAGCTCTGCGAACACCAGGGCAGCAGAAAGCGGCCTCTTTTCTCGCCTCTTACGACCAAGGAAGCCGAGGGAGTATTCTGCAGGGCCATGGCCCACCCGCTCCCTCACAGGGCAATTATTAAAGGAAGAGGAAATAGATTGAATACACACTGGTGTAATTAAAACACACATTTGAAATATTTTCAAAGCATTCAAATACATAAAAGTTTATAGTAGCCAAGTCGGACTTATTGTTTTTAATTATATATCATATTTTATTGTATATATATCTCCCTACCACACTGCAATCCACGTGAATATTAATGTTTGCCTGTTTGATTGGTGTTTAATGTCGTACTCAAGGGTATTTCACTTATATGACGAGGGATTGTCCACTTCATGCTGTACCTTGCCTTGCAGCCTCATAAAACCACCCCACGATTGCTGGAGTCACAACGTGTGACTCACTCATATAACTGATGGTCAACAGACTTGATAGGGTCAACGGTGCATCGATACAGGTTCAGTTTAGTAAACGCACATGTTACCACTAACCCAGGCTTTGACACGGATGCGGGCCTTGAATATTAATGCAAAATAATTTTAAACTTTTCACTCAAAAAGATTGACATATTTATGATCAGACCCTTTTGATCAAAACACCAACCTTGCTTCTAAGATGGTGGCCAGATTCAAACAGATGTACTGTTGACAGGTGCTTCTCAGTTGTGTTGCATTGTACATGGACGCAAACTCCAACATGTCTCCAGCATTCTTCAATGTTACTATAATCAAACACAGAAAACACAATCTCTAGAGACAATTTAATAACATAATTTACTGTTTGTTAATATTGATATTTTTTTCTGAATTTCGAAAGGTTATATTTATGAGTTCTGAATTTCCAAACATCCAATGGATGTACCTTGCTGCATTTTTGTTGTTTTAGTGATGATTATACTATATTTGTTTTACAAAGATAAACCTTTAACAATGGATGTACCTTGCTGCATTTTTGTTGTTTTATTGATGATTATATTATATTTGTTTTACAAAGATAAACCTTTAACCGAAGAAAGCTCTCTTAAATTGATGAACAGAGTACTAAAAAATAGGTTATTTTTTGGGGTAGCACATCAAAAACATCAAGTATTCCTAAATATTATGGTACATGTTGAAAAGTATTTCATGATTAATGCTATAAACATATTAGATGAAATTTGAAGCGTCATATACAGCTTTGTATAGCAGACACCCTATAATATGGTCATGGGCCATAACAGATAAACGAAATAAAAACTGCTTTGTTTGTTTGATTGGGGTTTAACGTCGTATTCAAAGGGGATTTCACTCATATGACAGATTGTCCACTTCACACTACTCCTTGCCTTATAACAGTGGAAAACTGGGAGGAAACCTCGTAAAAACCACCCCTGCGATTGCCAGGGCCACATCACTCATATAACGGAGGGTCGACAGATGGACTCTATCCTGTGAACAGTGCATCGAAGTAAAAAGCACACTCGCTAACCACCAAACCATCGCTGCGGGCCGAAATAAAAACTGCAGCTTCAAACGTGATTTATTAGCAGTATGGTAAATGTGTAATCTTGTATCTCAGTACTCACATTGAGCCACCAAAGACACCTCACAGATTTCTTTCAGTGCTGTTATAAGAAGATGATCAGAGACCACTAACACATTACACAATCTCTCGATATCAGCACAAACTGAAAACACACAAGAATACAGCAGTTACTTACTATATCTTCTGAATAAATTGACTATGAGGACGGTATTCATAAAGCTTTTGAATCTTTTCTCACACTAAGGAAATATTTAGCCAATTTTTTGTTTCCTTTGAAAAATGTAACATACATCTGTATTTAACATAAAAAAAGGTGCATTTAAAGTAATTTTTAAAAATGGACTTTTTCTTTACTTCAAGAAATACTTAAGGTTTGTTGAATATGGACCCTGGAGTCAGCTGCTCAAAACGTTTTCAATTTATTAGTACAGTAGCTGTACCACACCATAATGGTCGGTTGTTTGATTGGTGTTTTACGCCATGCCTAATGGTATTTCATTTATATAACGGGGGTGTATTCCAACAATAATTGACACTAGTACAACCAAGATGTAAAGAGTTTCCATAATATTAGAGACCAGATCTGATATAAATACCGTCAAAAATCAATTTTCAATCAGACAAACATATTATTTTGACTAACTGGATTATAGACCTTGAAAACTGTCAATTATACTCGAATATGTAGGGGCTTCAAGGGAGATATATGTATATGAACAGTTCCAAATATTAAAGCTGTATTCTGTCTAGGCCAAGAGTAAAATGGAAAAAAATCTTTGAAAGGCTATCCAGGCAACAGTAAAATTGGAAATTATGGTTGTTACATCAATATAATTTAATAAATTATTTCATTTCAAAATGAAGAATAGCATGTTTGTCAAAGAAACAAGAGATCCATGAATGGATCTTGACGCCCACACTGTTAAGATAGTTTGAAGAAAAGGGTCTAAGAGGGGACAG
>JARFOD010088138.1:0-18281 GCA_031763545.1 Mopalia muscosa | reverse complement strand
TTTGTGATGTTCTGTATTTGTGTCCATCCTCATATAAGTGAAATACCCTTGAGTACGACGTTAAACACCAATCAAACAAACAAACAAACACAAGTAAAGACACATGTCTTAATGTGACATCAACGTTTGTTGCTGGTCTACAATGCCCTGGACATTAATATATGGCAGTTACATACTTCTAGTTAATCGCCTTCTGATAAAATTTATTAAGCCAATGCCAGTTATTAAGCTAGGACAGGTACAGTAAACTTGTACATATATGTTGGACTGAAGCTAAAGATAAAACTTAAACCTCTATTGTTTACCATTATTTAGCTACAGAGAAAAAAAAAACTATTTCGGAGATGATTTCGATGTTTTGTAATTTTGTTTTTGTTCTTATTATATTTTTTCTTGGTTCAGATGAAAACAAAAGCAGTGATCGCCATTCTGCTTATGTCCATGTTCATGGTGCAGGACGCCGAATCTTTCTGGTTCAGGTTTAAATTGAGACCATCTCGGAGGCCTGTCTGTAGCTTCACCTGCCCTCGTGTCTGTAGTCTGTACATGGGTGTTAAGGGGTGGAATGCTTTCATGCGTGTGTAGATTTGCTTGTAGATATAGATGTGGAAAAAAGAAACGAGAGGTAAATTATTTTAACGCGCATGTTTTTGTGAAACGTGTATGAAAAACATTTAAAAGCTGGTCGTAACTAAAAGCTTAATGTATGGATTACAATATTAATTATTTATATACAAGTTTCTAAAAGAAATGCGCCAATCGTTAAGAAACCAATAAACCACTGTTGAATGCACTAATAACTTAGGTTGCTATATAATATATCAGTGTTAAAGAAGAAAGTGGCACAATACGCATTTTTTGGCTATAGGCGTGAGTGATTTTGCTTGATTTTGTCTATAAAGCGGGTGCTTTAAGGACTCAAGGCTAAAATGTTGACTTTTTGTTGCCTTTGTGAAATCTTCCTAAATAATCTTAGTAATGCAGAAAGTTTGACCAAAAAATTAAGTATTTTAGAATGTTTTTTTTTTATTTAAATTGTAAAATACGCGCTTCAAAGAGTATGTATATAGGGCTGAAGGGATTAATACGATTATCTCATCTCAACTGACTACCTGCTGAATATTACCACAAACCAATTAGCGAAAGGCCAAAAGATCAATTGCATGACTGTTTGGGATGTATATTTGAATTGAACAGTAGACATGGAGAAAAAATGATTGTGTTTGTTATACAGACTACTCATGCTCCCGGTTGGACTCCTACTGATAGTCATTAAAAGTATTCGCATATGGTTGATACCTAGAAAACGTTTAAAAATAGTCCAATATTCACTGAACAATTTGCAACTTGTTTCATTAAAAAATTCGGCATACATGTGGAGAAAATTGGGATTCGAAAATCTGACTTTTATTTAGAGGCAGCTGTGATTCTCGAGTGACGTCACCAGGGGAACTCACTGATGTGACTAGTATCTATAGAAACCTGACCGCAATTCTTCGCGTATCTCCGGTATGGATTCGTCATTATCCGTCACGGAGTCGTCATTTTCCGCCATAAATTGTTACGAATGGAGTTTCCCCTACCTACGTCATAGCTCAAATAACTTGTATGAAGAGTCGCAAGTTTGTAAGTGAATAAAACAAATTCTAAGCGTCAGAAAAATACAGGGTGTATTTTAAAGATAGTTTATAATATTATCTTTGTAATTCAATCACTTTCAAACTGATTGATCCCCATTTGGGAAAACCTTTAACGAAGGTGTGAACGAAATATGTGAATTCGACGTGAGTCAGATTTCGGGGTTAAAACTGCTATTTAAATACATTTAAAAAGAATTATGTATTTTAAAAAATAAAGCAATAGATGAAACTCTATTTCGCCCTTTCATTCAATTAAACAATACATTTTGTTCATTAAATTTATTGGAGTGATCTTACAACAATCCGGAGCTCGATCACACGTTTAGGGTGTTTTCTCAGCTTTTATTTTTCTTGTTTTTACTATTTAAATCGTTTATTTCTCGTAAACTTGTTTGCACTAAGTCTTTGAAATTTGGCACAGACAATCTTGAAGCCATTATCTAAAAAACGGTGATTCAGTTTTGTAATACTGATTTTCGTTTTGAAGATATTTAGCAAATATTTTTTTAAGAGCAGATTTTTATTTTTTACATATAGTTTTATCAATTGTTCAAAACCTAACTTGTATTTACAAAAACCCCATGACGATTTTTGAGTTGAAATACTTGTCTTCAAAGACATGCAAGTTTGAAAAAATTTATAAACAAGGGTCCATTTTAAAAAAGTATTTGAAGTTTTTCTTTATAAATGCCATTATATAATAAAATTTATTATAATATGACATTATATTTAGAATCTTGAAGCCTTCCCCTTTTTGAATATTATATAATGTTAATATTATTACCTTTGGAAATACCAGAAAACGCTATGAAAAGATACAAGTCGCATTTTATACTCTGGCTAGCGGTAGAGTCCCTAATAACGAAAATAATAGATGGGATCACATAAAAGCCTCAGTCGATGAATGGAATGAAATGAAACGAAAAAAGTTATACTACTTGTTATTATGTTTGAATAACACTTAAACATGGACCATTCTCATGTTTTATTTGAAGGCTACCGAGAACAATCACGTGACGCCTTTGTCTCGTGACCTGGACTTCTACGATCTCAATGACGATGAGTATGTGACAATAATGGAGTTGTCTCAGACACTGGGTCATACAGTGCCGGAAAACGATCTTTGACAGCCTTTAACCAGACAGACTCGAACCGTAAGTTGTGTGTGATTCGAATCATTCGAGTTATAAGTGAAAGATATATAAACATGTAGTGTCAGCGAAGGTTTTTCTGGTCATTGGTGTTTATGTATGACACCATTTAAAGTTTGGGTTTTAATCTTTTCCTGTCCCTCCCCCCTTTTTATTGTTTGATTACATATTTGTGGATGTAATTATTCAAAGAAGACATCTTTTACCTGCTCACTAAAATAGTGTAATTTATTGTTGTCTGTTTGTAGAGGATGCCAAACTGTCAGAAGAAGAGTTTTTTGGCCCAAACAGCTATTTCGTCTTTAGTAAGTTATCTTTTCAAAACCACTCAACCATGAGTAAAGGTATGTCTTCTTGTCCGTTTATATATCAATGGTCGAAGTAATATACAATTTTGAATGAATAGATTAAATGGCCATTTTGTCAATATGACTATGTCAATTGGCAAAGAACGTTATAAGAGACTATTTGTTTGTTTCATTGGGATTTAACCTCGTATTCATGTATGTTTCATTTATTTTCAACGTTCCTTACTTAAATACTATGGAAGCCCGTGAGGCACATCGTGTACTGTTCCTATATACCTGAAACGAACTCAAAACCTTGAGTGGTATACCAAAGTTGGAATTTTCATAGCATGTATTCTTGTGTGTTTGTGTAATTAAAATAAAATTAATTCGAAGTTGCAAACAAGTAATAAATTATGTATCTGTATAGAATCAATTAATAACAAAGAACTAAACCTAGTTATTTTTTATGCACAGGTGAACCGGAATCAACCCCTACAGGAACCTAAACAGTCTATCCAAACAGATCGTCTATAAAGCTATTTCTCCGCAAACCTAAGGAACCTCTATCGAATAATATATCTATCTATGCTTGTAAAAAATTGATGATAACTGTAGCATATGGCGTTTGTATAAAGACAATTTCGCCAGAATCCAGCATTGATATTTCTGTCCAAAATAAAAATACTGCTATAAATATTAAGGTGTTTTTCTGTTATATTCATGTAGATAAGATTTGACAGCTTTTTTGTATTTTATTGTAAATACATTTGTTTTCGTTGGTGTTTTGCGTCTTATTTAAGGTAAGGCTATAAGGAATCTGGGAAAGTAATACTGTTGCAGTAAACTGAAAGCCTGTTCTATCAGTAAACCCCATAATTTGTTTGGTTGGAATTTACGCAAGAAAACCCTCAATGTAACTGTTACAAAAAAGACGGAACAGGACCGGACGCAAACTAAAGACCACATAACAGGTCAGACAAGTATTCCCCTTAGCTCTAAGTGTGTGTGGTCAACTCATCTGTAGTTCGCATTTGGTTGTTTCCAGAAATAGTTTAAAAGGGTGAAGACCACCCAGACCAGTGCAAATTATATATTTGTTACAAGTACGATGTGTTCACTAGGATTTAAGGTACTACGACTGAAAGCATTTTGATGGATAGGATCTCTATATACAGGCACAGGCAATCTATAGAGGTTTTATAATAATTCCCTTTTGGTCTTGTTGGATCCCCGGTTTGATTTTGGGGAGAGCAATTTTTCCTAAGCCCGTTATGACGCAAAATATGATTAGCAACGCCATATATATACAGAAAAATATGACACTAATGGAACCCTTTTTGGTTCTTCAGTTATGGATCTGGAGTCCGTATGGAACCATTCAAGTAACTGTTCCAAGTATTTCTCCCTATCCTATTATACAAACGAACCGTAATGGTCCAATTTAGAACCATCCTCTTTCCTAAAGAACCTTCAAAGAAATATTATGTCTACGAGTGTGGACATGTTTATATTTGGAAACGTTCGACAATCGGATTACACATGTGTATATTATATAACATTATTGTTATAACACTAGATACATTAGTTTTGTTTAGTAGAATTGCTCTTTACCTAAAATAAACTATGTATAGAACGATTTCCGTGTACTTGTGTGTCGTCCCATCCTTAAGAAAACGCATAAAACATATGCAACACAGTCAACACAAGACTGAACATTAAACAAATGAGGCATACTTTTAAATGTACAATAATTTAAGACTCCACGACGAATCGTTTTCGATGAATAAGAATGTTTCTATCTGGAATCTTCGTTAGTTGGACACGTCTCAAATAGGCACTAAAATGTAGGCTATATATTCAGACTATATATTTAACCTTACAGCGGTGAGATAAGTCAAATTATTTATGGAGTAGTCAGCTATTTCGGTGTAACAGCCAAATCCACTCCATCATTTTTGAAAAACATATATTGTTTAAATCAAATGAATTACTCACTGGAGCTACACCCACAGAGTAAAGCCTAGTCAGCTGTAATAATCCCAATTAACTCCAACACCTTGCCATTGACGGCAAACTGTAAAATAGTAATTTGTAAGCCTCGAATTCTAACAGACCGTAACAGATCCAATCTCCAGAATTTTAGGGGTTTGTTTAATAATAACAAACCTTTAATGCATCCAATTGGCTGTACACTGAGCACGTTAAATGCACAAACGACAAACGACTTTTGTGCATGTATGTATTTTATGTTGTTCACAAACTTACCCGTGCATTTAGATCTATACAGATACATATGTGCACAAAACAGTCTCCGTGCCAACCTTGAAGTGTCCCGTCAGACTTTTAGGACAGCTCAAAAAGATCTTAACATTAATAATCTTCTAGACTGTTGGTACCTAATGCTCAGTAAACTGCCTGGTTAACAAGATACGTTTCCAGAAATTCAAAAAAGGGTGGAATTTAAATTAGAAATTTTAGGCAAAAGTTTATTTGTGGGGAGATGAAGTTGTCAATCAATGAAAACAATTCGAAATATTAAATTGTCTGTTTAATCTGATAAAAAGATGGAAGTCGAATTTATACCTACACATTAACTAGTTCGGATGATCGAAACACAAAGCACTCTCCACTCTTAACATTATTAAAATTATTTAATTAAAAGCAGGTTTGCGCTTTCAAGTACATTGTAATGTTGTTATCATGAATATACAATTTACGATGAGTTTTGATGAAAATTTCGCCGAAAGTTAAATTGAATATATTATGCAGTCATAATGCTCAAGGAATTGTAAGATTTGACAACGACCACAACTGTTTTATGGGATGACCATATTGCACCATACTTATACTTCCACTGTTGAGAGCCACTGAGAAGTATATATGGGCCTACGCATTTTTAAATATTATAAAACACTCATGATTTACAACCATACGCCGATATTGGATATGAAAGCGGGGACACATTGGCTAATGCTAAGCCCCCAGCCATGGTAAACGGCAAGAGAGAAAAGACACTATAGAAAAACACGCTATCATCTACGAATTAACTTTGTAATTGTATTATCATCAATGCATTGCCATGTAGTCAAATACATGACAACTATAAATAACATAGCTACTTTGTGTGGTTCTCATGTTTGGCATTCCAAGGGAGACTACTTTGTAAGACTTCCTTTATAAAATCGCTGTATGCCTACTAGATGTCTTTGTGTCAACGTGTAAACGCACACTACTTAAAGCTACTTTGATAAATTAGTAATTTTTTCAATTAGATGTAGAAAATGTCTCGGCTAAAATACAGAAAAATAAAATATACTTTTTCTTCTTTGACTAACGTTACAATTCATTCTCGAGTTAGATGACTAAAGAGATCCTCGCTTGCGTCCATCGTTTATAGCCAGGGTAATTTAAACGTTCATCCAGCAATCGGCCTGTTGCATTGTCATGTTAACCCTTTCATGCATGGAAAAGATTTTCACATGAGGTTTTAGCACCAATTGGTTTTTCTGATTGATTTGGGACATATAAATGGAAAATCGTCGAAATTTTGTTTTTGGTTACTATAGGTACCCGTATGCATGAAAGTGTTCAGGATCCTCTTATGATAATCAGTGTGAACTTGATCATGGATTTCGTCCTAGAACGAGAGGTGATTCGATGGTACTTCCATCACGCGAGGCCCTCTTCAATTTAAGACTTTCAGTGATATAGTAGTTAATCAAAGCGGAATTTTTTTTTGTTGATTACACTAGCGAAAACATTGTTTTCATTCAAAAAGATTTAGCTTTGGTGAATTATGCAAATAAATAAATAAAAAAAAAAAAAAAAAATAAAAAATAAAAAAAAAATGGTGTAACGACTGCATCTTGAATAAAGGATGCGATACTTTTCGTAGATACCTTGATCTAATTGACTTCTCTGCCATAATACAAATTTACACCTGTTCAAAACGTAAGCTTTATGCTACATGTATCTATTATAAGTTTAATAGCTCACATATATTCTTTAAATACACTCTACTCCGAGACTGAATGAGAATCAACAAGATACTATTAAGCCCATTTCTATTAACATTTATTTAGAATAACTGTGATTATATTAAGGAAATGAATATAACACAGTTCAAATGGATGTATTATGATTGTTTAAAATAGCTGAATTTTGTTTAATTACAAGAATTATTTGACTAATAAGCAGGGCTCTATGGTTGCACGCACAGTAATGGTAGTGTGAATACCCTATCTATATATATAACATGATTTTTATGAACATTTCGACAGGAGTTAAATTGAGCATATAATGACTTATACGGATGGCACGAAACTATCATTTGACTGATTTTACCACGACCACGATTCTTATAAACTAGTTTTTGTTATAGGAGGTAAATACTGTACTATACTTATGCCTCTTATATAAAATCCACTGAGTAGTATATAAACATTTTAAGGGGGAAAAAAATTAGTTATATTTAACCAACATATGCCTATATTGACTAAGAAAGTGGGGAGACATTCGCTTATAGTAGGCTATACCTTCATCAATGGTTAAACGGCAAGAGAAAAAAACTAGAGAAAAGACACACTTTTATGTACATGTTAACCACGTATTGGTTATCTTATTCATGCAATGAAGACAAATAGATAGCAAATGGAAGACAATTTACATTATATATGGCTTTTGTGTTGACAAAATAAAATAAAACATTTACATGTACCAATGTCCCCTAAGTCCATAATTAAACACGGCTTCCACCTCCTGGTCAGTATTTCACACGGGATGTTTGGACAATAAGCACTGACTTTAATGCGTCACATGCAAGCAGTCATGGCGTTTCCGTTCAGTACGAGAAAAGATTACTATTTTAACGAAACGCTAAATGATATTTATTTAAAAAAAAAACAAGAAGAAGAAATCACCCGTCTATTGGATCGGGTAGAGGAGACGTACTTAGTTGAGGTAAGATACACATCATCGTTGTTAACATTATTACCATAGCAATTAGAGAAATAACAAATGCACACCGATCCACCACATCGGCCACAAAATACCACTGTTCTCTTACAGCATGAGGGACCGTATCTCTCCACTGTTTGACATTTGGCCGCCTGTACGGGTATCGCAGAGTGGGTTTTCTTGAGAGACAGCGCCGACGGAACACGGCTGCTTTAACCGCCGAATCTGTGGTTTCTGTGCCTGTACGATCCTCGCCGTTACTGACAATCTCACCATTTTCTGTTCGGAGTATGCCAAACTGTCCAGACAGTTGTCTATCGCCATTTTCCGTTGTGTCCTCCAGAAGCTGGTCCGATTCTCTTTGCGCTTGTCTCTCGCATTCTAGTCCATCGATATTATTAGAGGCTACATGCTCAGAGTGATTATCTTTCCCATTGGCGGACATCATAGTACCGTTATTATCGATGTCTGAATGATTAGTCATCCGACGCCGTCTCACAGGTGGTCGAGATCGGCGTCCCTTAAAACGCAACGAGCCAATCGGGTTGGACAGGGGATTTTTACAAAGACAAGTGACCGCTCTGCAAATAACTAGAGCCCACTTTGGGACTTTGGTGCAGAATCGCTCGTCTCCTTGTTTCTTTATGTTCATAACCAAAGTGGCTATTATCAGGGAAATTCCATTCATCGACATCACAGCAAACAACAACAACCCTGAAATATAAACAACAATACGCATTTACTGGTTTGATTACCACGTGATAAAAAATATGAGTAAAAATGTGGAATCTTGGGGACGCAATTTGAGCAGTTTTGAGCATTACTGTTTGGTTTTAGAACCACAACAAAAAAAGTTATATATGAATTTGTGATTAGATTTTTTTAGGCGGTGGATCAAAACGTATTGAAGGAAGTTAGGGCAGTAGAGTCGATAGAGCAGTCAAAGAGAGCTGAGAACAGTCTATTAAAAGGGCCTAGAGAAGAGTCAATATACAGAAGGAACTCGAAACGAAATAAGGAAAGAAATTAGAGGAAGAATTGAACAAGGATAGAAAAAATAGGATAAAGGATTGAAGCATACAAATCAGTTTAATGAGTAAAGTAAGTGTTTTAACACCGATAGTCGTCATCTCTGTCAAAGTATTATCTGCTTATTATATGTTATTTAACATATAGAACTCTGGGCATTTAGACTAATTCGGATTATCATATTATTGATTATAGACATAGATAATCACATATAACGAAGTAGTCAATAGGGGCTCACGTAACAACAGTTTCACTTACCTAGAAGGGGAGGTGTGTTAGAGACCGGAATGTTCTCAGCGATCAACAACTGAAGGAAGTATAGGGTGAGAACCACTGTCAGACCAATGGAGACCTTTTCTCCGCGATAAGCCGGTAACAAGTAAGACACCAGCGTCAGTAGACAGAGTAATAATGTAGGCGTCACAACAATATAATCATAATATTTGGATCGTCTTTTGAATTTCAGATTGAGGCTGACCAATGGTTGTGGTCTCTCGCCAGGACACTGCGAACCATCAAGTAACTTTCTAACCAGGCTAGTCTCCACCAGCTCAAACTCGCTGTTCGTTACATAGGTGTTTAAATCCGGTTTGTTGGACACCGCTACAAGATTCATTTGCTGAGCATCATAAATCCAGGATCCGAATCGGACCGAGCACCTCTGTTGATCGTAAGGAAAATAGCGGACGTCGACTGAGCAAGAGCTCTTCACCATTAGCGGAACATTCCAGCGTAGTTTTCCTGTATGTTCAGCGATTACTTTACTAGGGGTAACATTTACGAACCCTTCTTCGTGACCACTTGCACTGTAAAATATCATTTTGACAGATATACTTTAATGCAAATAAAAACCACAGAGCTATTTTTTGAAAATATTATAATCCAGCCATTTTATTGATTTGTATATGCTCCAAAGTATATAATGTAGTACGATATCAAATGTTAAATGTTACAATTCTACAGACACGTTTTATTGGAAGATTTAAACGCCCCATACATGGGCACTTAAACATAAACTTATTTTGTTTATATAATCGTTTGCGTCTTCAGAATTATAAATGCAGCAAATTGCTCGCAAACTCTTCTGGAAAAAATATCAGTCTTGTTTTAAACGGTTACACAAGAGATAGAAAATGGGTTCAATGCATTGTGTTTTGGATATAATACCATCACTTCATTTATAAATACATGAACATACCATACAGCCACAAGTATTCAGTCACAAATAGAATTGGCTTTGAGCGTAGAATTTCTTCAAGCCGATAGACTAAATTCCAAATTATCTAAATCTCGAACCTTAGGTGAAACTTTGTTACTGACGATTTGGGCTGTATAATTAGCGACTAAACATAATATTATTTCCAAGTCACAAACAAAAAAGTCTGGATATATATTTACCGAAACAATACTAATGTTTCCCAGAAGACCATTATAAGAAGATAAAGGATGTAATAGGCCTTACGTGTTGAATATGTAGATGTCAGGGACCCAGATCCTATCCGGGGGAATGATTACGGTGGATAGGTTACCATAATCAGCTGGATCCCATTGTAAACTCTCGTCAAACCATTCCTGTGTGACAAAAAACGATTATGACAGATACGGTATGCTAAGTCCTACATGAAAAGATTCCATTATTTGAAGAGATTCAATTATGACAGATACGGTATGTTATATACTGCATGAAGAAATTCGATCATAACAGATACGGTATGTTAAGCCCTACGATAAGAAATTGAATCATGATCGATACGATATGATAAAGTTCGACAAGAATAATACCCCTAATACGGTTTCAAAGTTTTTATTATTATTATAATGATTGTTTTTATTATACAATCATTTTTATACACGTATAAAAATGTTCTAATTTTCAACCAATTATTCGGATAAAATTGACAACCTGACAATTTAATGTAAACCGTGCTCGGTAAAGAAAAACGTGTAGAGCAAAATGGCTATCTAGATTTTAACCAATGGTCAAAGTTATTCTGTCATTTACTCATAGGTTGTTTAGCAGGGTCAAATATGTTACATTTGGTCAAAGTAAAGAATATTCAACACCATGCACAATGCTGACAGGCTACCATTTACCTCGTAAATCCATAGAGCTGTAGATAGGATTTGGTTCCGTTCATCCTGGAATAGATAAATATTGTTTTATACACTATATTTACAATACTTTAATTAGCGAAATAGGTTATAGTCGTTCATTAGCCACAGCAACATCACAAAGCACAGTCCAGATTATTGATCTAATTAAACGCTAAATCGTTTACTTAGGTTTTCTCCAAATTATCAAATTTGATTAACTAGATTTTGCCTATAACATAACAAGTTATCAGTTGAAAATCATTCATTGGCATTTTATACGATATTAAGTGGAGTGGCAGGAGGAAGGAGTGTTGTAAGAAAAATCTTTTGTTCTGCTGGTATAGCTGGGATCAAGTGTTAGAACAGCATTTTATCCGATGTTGCTGAGGGCTTGTTTGGTTAGATATGAGTTCATTATAGTCACTATGGACCATGCAGTCTTGTTATTATATCAATTATTTGTGCTTATTAGTAGGAATGGAAGACAAGCATTCCTGCCTTGCACACTTGCATCTTGCTTCAAGTGTCTGTGCCTCCGCCGATTCGGATAACATTTGTCCAAGCTAGTTGGCTTTGGGATTATTTCATTATCACAAAAACCAATATGAAAGCATACCCATTTAGGAAATGTATCGATTATTCAACACTTTATAAGGAAGGAAGCTACTTACTACATCAAATCGCCCATTTACACTAAACAGATGTTGAAATGATAAAAGCGTTTGCTTAATTAACGGTGGGATTAAAACAGTCTTTCCTAAGTTTTAAAACTTGTAAGCACAGCGATCAAGACGAATTATAGGGCCTACTTAGTGCATGAGTGTTTATATAAATAAAAGGCCTTTCATCTGCTAAAATATCACCAGAAGAATGAGATTTCTGAACACTGTTAGCAGTTATCGTATCTTTGATATACTGAAGTAGTCTTACAACCATACTCAGTTTTAGTTCTTTGTGTATATACATAAGATGGAACACACATTTATTTTTAATAATTGAAATAAGAAAACCCCACATATAAATATTCAAAGCTTGTGTACCAAACGTGATTGTCCGCGACTAGCTACCCAAGAATGGGTATAAGCAATACCAACAGGGAATTATCTCTATAAAGATTTCATCCCGATTGTGTAAGTATATTTGGTGTTATGGATATTATTCGATTTTTAAAACTGATTAAATCAGAAATATTACTGTTAACTGGTAACATATAAACAATGCATTTTAGTATTCAACGACAAATAAAAAATAATTGCTTACTTAACTCTTAATATAATTTGGTTTGTATCGGACACAAGCTTACCAGATCTAGCAGCTGATTAAGACAGACTCCGAATCGAACTGTGACCACTGAGCTTGCGTTTTGAACAGGTCGGGTGATATATGTGTAAGCTTGGAGGAGATCTTGAACAAGTGCTTTCTCTGGGTTATCCCAATATTCCCAGCTAGTCCTTGGGAAACCCCACAAGTCTTCAAAACCTTCCCACGTACTGTTAGGCAGCTCTGTCGTACCACCAGGTAACCAAGTCTCTGTTATCATCTCACCTTCAAATAAATTAGATACGTTATATACATAAGTCAGCAATAAATCTACTATGATATTTGTTTTGTAGAGAAACTTTTAGATGCAAAGTAGACTAACATGATTTTGGGCTAGATACTTTGATTTTGTATTTGATGATAAAACAAGGCTTTTTTTATGGCAATTATTTGCCTCAGTAATTGATGACAGTTATTTGATTTGGGTTTGAAAACACATTATCTTCAACTTTAATTAACAATGGGAGTTAATGAATCACAGTACTTCACCCACTTAATTATAACGATTTTAAAATTTGTGTCATTTGGTGGGATCAATTACTCTTGTTAAACATATATTATAAGTTAGTTAAAGATGTCTAGGTAACTGAAATAATGATGATAGAAACTTTGTAAAAACTGCAATATATAACCATTGCAAAGTCATTTATATTTAAAAATCAACAAAAATGTTTGTTTTCTTTGAAAACCGACAATTAAAGTGTGCTGTTGGAATGATATGGTACATCTGTATCTCCATACAAGCATATAATGCTTGTATAATATATATACTCCATACAAGTATAAGAATTTCAAAGTTGCAACCAGACCAGATGCAGAATTCTTATCCAAAATAAGTCAAATGAATTTCAATGTTGCATTTAAACGTAAATAGTCCTATCCAACTCACGTTATTGTGCATGGTTATGAATATAGAAGAGAATGTTGCAATTAATAGTCAGCCGTTTCATTGCTAAATCAGCAGTCGCATCTGGCGTTTAACAAAAAAAGAGTTTTAGTTACTCTGTGGAAAAGATACAGCAATTTCGAAGACGGCATATTACTATATTTTCAGACACAGCTTATTGTAGGCATGAAGTTGAGATGGTGTGTCTTAAGCTAGACAGATGATAGTACTGACACAGTTCTAGTTCTTTATCCCCATATATCATATAATTATATCATAATTGGACAATGAGCAAATTAACATGGGAATAACATCCACCATTGCCGCCGAGACGGTAATATACGACCTCAGCACATATTTCGGATTCACTTACCATTAGAAACCAAAGCCGATAGCAAAGACGTCAGCAGCAACGTTGGGCCTAGAACACGACATCGTCCAGCCATGCTTTACAGTATTTCTGTCATCAGTTTGTGTCGTTCGAGTTCAGTTAAACGCTGTTCAGTTCACTACATATAATGTGGACTAAACATGGCGTCGCTTTTAGCTATAGTCCCAAAAGATCACAGTCTTGTAGAGTATCAATAATGACTGCTGAAGAAGCAGGCATTCGGTGATTACTTCTCGCTCTCCGTCGCTGATACGCAAGCTGTCCTCAATCTCATGTGGTTTCTAGTCTTTGATAACCATTACAAAACATAACTGTTGAGGCTTTTGGTTCTAATCTATCCAAGATGTTAGCCTGAACATTGCGGGAAATCAGAGCTGGATACATTACCCCTGTTTAGTGTCTGCATTAGACCAACCCAGAGTACTGAGACCTACCATGAGGATATAACATTATTCCGTATTGATTTTATGCAGTGCTGCCTACCGCAGACTGCGTAAATAATTTTCTCTCATGTAAATCGCTTCGTACAGCTGAAATCTTAATTACGTTCTGTATAAAGTGTTTGTATAAGGCACAATGCCATAAACTAAATACATCATATATCAGATTTCCTCTGATGTTCCCAGTAATATATATAAGTATGGAGATTAGTACATACGCATGGGTGATCTGTCGCAGAATCAGTTAGTATCGATTCAAGTGACTTCCCAGCACAGGACTTACTTCGGCTATCATTTATCTAAATTATATGTTTATAAATAGCTTTTACAACTATCGCAAACATGTAAGTGTACGTGTTTCAGTGTTTTGTTTAGAAAAACCATTCCAGTCGTACCTAAGAAATCGGGTTCAATTGCGATACGAAATTTATCTAACATACATACCACAAACACCCACAACAAATACAATTTTCCTTTCGAACCACACTACAGATAAGGTTTCAATTCATGTCAAAAGTAGATAAAGTTGCCATCGATATAATTTTCTGTCACATAAATCAACCTATGAAGTCCCCATTCCTATCAAATATCCGTTGAATAGGATACTATCGATTGTAATCCGATGGCTATTCAGCACAGGACTCGTATCTGCTATCATTCATTCTGTATTATGTTTTTTTTTAAATAAACAGCTGAACTATAAAGTTTTTGTTTTTTTGATATCACATCACATCACATCAACAAGGTTCTCATTGATATCACATAATGCATAAGGTTCTCATTGATATCACACAATGCACAAGGTTCTCATTGATATCACACAATGCACAAGGTTCTCATTGATATCACATAATGCGCAATGTTCGCACTCATAACACATAATGCACAAGGTTCTCATACAAATTACACAATGCTCTCATTCATAACACGTAATACATATTGTTCTCTTTCATAGCTCATATTGTCCTTATTTATAGCACACAACGCACAATATGCTCACAAATATCACACAATGCACGATGTTCTCATTCATATCACTTAACGCTCTCATTCCTTTCACGCAATACACAATGCTCTCATACAAATCACAAATGTTCCCATTCTTATCACACAATGCACAAGGCCTTCATTCATATCACATAATGCACTATGTTCTCATACAAATTACACAATGCTCTCATTCTTATCACACAATGCACAAAGCTCTCATTCATATCACATAATTTACAATGTTCTCATACAAATTACACAATGCTCTCATTCCTATCACGCAATGCACAAGGTTTCATTTATATCACATAATACGAAAGGTTCGTATTCATATGTTCTCATTCATACAACACAATGTTCTCATTCATATAGCAGATTTACAATGTTTCCATTCATACAACACAATGTTCTCGTACATACAACGCAATATACAATGTTCTCATTCATACAGCATAATGTTCTCATTCATACAACACAATGTTCTCTTTCATACAACACACTGTACAATGTTGTCATTCATAAGACATAATACACAATGTTCTCTTTCATAGCTCATATTGTCCTTATTTATAGCACACAACGCACAATATGCTCATAAATATCACACAATGCACGATGTTCTCATTCATATCACCTAATGTTCTCATTCATACAACACAACGTATAATGTTTTCATTCATACAACACAATGTTCTCATTCATACAACACAATATTCTCATTCATACAACACAATGCTCTCATTCATGCAAAACAATATTCTCATTCATACAACACAATGTACAATATTCTCATTCATATTACACAATTCATAATGTTCTCATTAATACAACACAATATACAATGTTCTCATTCATACAACACAATGTTACCATTCATACAACACAATGTTTACATTCATACAACGCAATGTTCTCATCCATGCAACACGGTGTTCTCATTCATACAACACAATGTTCTCATTCATACAACACAACGTACAATGTTCTCATTCATGCAACACAATGTACAATGTTTTCATTCATAAAACACAACGTACAATTTTCTCATTCATATAACACAATGTACAATGTTCTCATTCATACAACACATTGTTCGCGTTCATACAACACAATGTTCTCATTCATACAGCACAATGTTCTCATTCATACAACACAATGTACAATGTTATCATTTATACAACACAATGCACAATGTTCTCATTCATACAGCACGATGTTCTCATTCATACAACACAATGTTCTCATGCATTCAACACAAAGTTCTCATTCATACAACATAATGTCCTCATTCATACAACACAATGAACAATGTTCTCTATAATACAACACAATGTTCTCATTCCTACAACACAAGGTTCTCATTCATACAACACAATGTTCTCAATCATACAACACAACATACAATGTTCTCATTAATGCAACAATGCTCTCATTCATACAACACAATATACAATGTTCTCATTCATACGACACAATGTTCTCATTCATACAACACAACGTACAATGTTCTCATTCATACAACACAATGTTTTCATTCATACAACACAACGTACAATGTCCTCATTCGTACAACACAATCTACAATGTTCTCATACATATTATACAATTAATAAAGTGGTCCGTTTAAGCACCCAACAAATGCAGTTTCTTTTTATTTTGGTTACAAATATAGTTTTAATTAACATCATACAACACATATTATATTATATCGCTCAATAGATAATAATCTCATTTATATTACACAGAAAATAAAAGCGTGTTCGTTCAGATCACACACAAAATAAGGTGTCCGTTCATATCACACAAAATAAGGTCTCTGTTCATATCACAAATAGAGAAAGGTTTTCGTTCAAATTACACAAAAGAAATAAGAGTTATGTCCATCCAGTTATACCTACATCCCACAGCCGATACAGTTTCCATCAACATCAGACAGCAAATGATGGTCTATAAATATCGTACACAAAACAAATCATATAAATAGTATCAAGTAATACCACATGCCCACTAATGCTTCACTTTATGCTAGGTCAGTGGAGTACAAAGATTAAATTATCACAAAACATTTGCTTAAAGTAAAACAGAATTTCACACATGGTGGCTTGATGGGTCATAAAGGAGCTTTATATGTTTCACTAAAAGCGTCAGGGTTTATGAATGTCCGTCAAGCTCGCACGTGGTCATTAAAGGATATAAAAGTTCACACAAACATCAGTACCGGTAGCGTATATTTCACTTTGAGGAGAAGTTATGTTTTTGCGCTCTTTTGGTTACATATAAGAACTTTTCTTTGAGGTAAGTGAAATAAATATTTAATTTACACGATCGATTTGCACCAAACAACAGATGTTTAAATATTAAAAAAAAATTAAAAAAATATAAAATAGAGTTTCACATATATGGAAAAAGCAAAACATATTCAACATATGTAGAATTAAAGCAGAACTGATTAGACGGTTTGCCATAATGTGGTAGATTTATGCTTTAATTCAATCATCAGTTGTAGCTGAATTCTCGTGGAGTATATATCGGCTAAAATAAATAGTTTAACCTATAATATAGCTTAATACAACTATAGCCCTAACGTTATAAACAAAAGTACCTGAACGGAACTACTATGTAATGCAAACATAGGATGAATTGTCTCCCTTAGACTGTTTTCAAACCGCTGTGCCCAATAGTAAAATTGAAAGTAGGTCTAAATAACACAGATTTATATGTAGCTGGTAGCCGTCCGTTCTCCATGGGCCAGCTAAGGCTAATCTATATAAATATGAGGCTAGTTTTAGTTGTGACAATAATTCAGGACGGTCTGATGAAAAGTATTAGGATATGTCAAATTCTCAATGATACTTAGGTAGATGTTAGAACACTATGCGTTAATTATTTCAACAATGACGTTTCTGTTTTAGAACTATGTGTTCTGGATATGTTGAAAATTTTATGAACCAAATGGTTTTGCTACAATTTACTCCGGGGTAATTTCTTGGCCTTGCACAGCTATTGTTTGTTTTAGTTTGTTTGTTTGATTGGGGTTTAACGTCGTACTCCACTGTTCCGAGCCTCATTACGGTGCAAAAGCGGGAGACAACCT
>JARFOD010088137.1:0-33576 GCA_031763545.1 Mopalia muscosa | reverse complement strand
TTATCAGCTCGAGACTCTTGATTTTCAGTAAATGTTTTGTGTTACCGATTGAATCCGTTTCAGTGTGTTGGAGAATGTGACCAATGATAAACATGAGCGAGCTCAACAAAAGATTGCCATCACGTGAGGTGACGTGGTAGGGGAAGGCTTTACTACAGAACGCTTTCACGTGAGCTTTCACATGATCGAGGAGAATATAACCTGGGACTGAACATGTAGATCTATGTTAGGTCCCAGATATAACTTTGAGGGACAAAATGATAAACGTCCCTTGCTCAAGCGGGCAATGTTGAAATTATTTTCCGGCATCGACAGGAATCATGCAGCGCCATGCTTTGTTCGATCCCAGGTGACGTGTTTTCGACCAATCGGATATAAACAATTTGACATGAGGTATAACTATATAAAAACAATGGCATATGATAAATGTATGCAAACAGCGAATGAACAGTCAACCACTGTCATGGTATTATTGAATCAAAGAAGTTTGATATTGTATTCTCTTTTTCTTTGAGTTTTACGCTTGTATATATGATTTGAAACTAATTTGTACCGGGCTGTTTACCTAGCATAGTAACTTTCCTTGCATCTTTAGGACATATATTTCGGAGATATACCGACGATTTAATGTGAGGAGACGTCCTGCTGATGAACATGGACAACCAACTGTCTGAAATAATTCGACCGCTTCTGTTTTCTTTTTGTATTGTGTCCTATTTCTACTTGAACACTAATGTACATTTTAAGCCTATAGAAATGTTAGAGTAGGATTTCAGCACAATACTGGTCACGTAACATTTCACCAGAAGACGTGACGCAATTCGAGAAGCTTAATTGGGCTTTGGTGAAAGAGCTTAATCCTCAGATCAAAATATTACCGGACAATCTTTCCGAAATTGTTTTTGTCATCTGGCCGTTGACATGCAGATAACACTCAGGTCTAATTCCGCAAACTATTTTCCTGTTTCTTGTAATATATCTAAGAAAGTATTTTCTTTAAATAAAGGAATATAGACTCTCCAGATGACGGATAAGATCCGCAAAAACTTATTCATAATGTAGAAAACAACAATAAATAAGCATTGATATAAAAGGATAAGTAATAACCTCAACTATTAGTTTGCAAATTGCTACAGGTGACAACCCTTTGTCCCTTGAATTTGCATGTAGGGTATTTCCCTTGGCTGTTCAGCTAAGTTCCCGAGGTGACTATATTTTTTGAAAGCATCTTATGGAAATATTGGTTACAATTCTCATTAAAGGTGTACAAGCATGTAATCATGTATCAAGCTAAATCAACTGAAGGCAAAAAGCATGGCGCCCAATAAATCGATATTTAATTTGTTTTAAACCAAACAAGCAAACCCCGACAAGCATAGTCTCAATGGTAAAGTCTCTGAATTTAAACTTACCAAAACAGAAGCGACCATGAAAACATGACATGTCCGTCATGTAAGACTAAAAGTGACTTCTTAGTTCTGGATTAGGGTTAAAACTAAACCAAACCCTTAAATTAACACTAAATCTAATCCTAACTTATCAAAGCATTTCTCTCCATAAATAAATAGCTACACGATGGCTTTTAAATGTTTGCTGACAGCAAGTATATTTAAAAGGACATTATATCGTTTATTAGGTTTCAAAATGTATATGCTGTACGTATTGAGAAGGGTTTTTTCGGGAATTTTTATTTTTTTTATTTTCGGATCAGATATTAATTACTTACAGTGATTGTCGAAATCATCCCTCGATTTTGACTTTATTAGATAAATAAATCTTAAATACTTGCAGAAGTCAAATATGCAGTCATGCTTAATATATTCAAAAAGGCTGTACAGGGAATTATACTTTGTTCCTAACCGTGTTTTATGAGTCGCGTCTAGAATACTTTGAAATGAGACCAATCAAAGCTTCAATTTGTTGAAACATTTGGCGACAGCTGATATAAAATCAATCACGAAATATTAGCTGAATTCGGTGAATTTGCCTCGGGCTATTTATATTTTGAATTCCTCTCGAGCCGCGAAAGGATGGTCATTGTTAAATAGCATTGTTGACATTCGGATCGAACAAAGATTCCTGCCATTCTTTTTAGTGTAGACATTGCCTTCATCTCTTCAAGGGTATGAAAGACTTC
Organism: Mopalia muscosa; assembly: GCA_031763545.1. Lineage (NCBI taxonomy): Eukaryota > Metazoa > Mollusca > Polyplacophora > Chitonida > Mopaliidae > Mopalia > Mopalia muscosa. The sequence continues at coordinate 31,439 of JARFOD010088137.1, read as the reverse complement.
TTGTTGTAAGCCGGGTGCGAAAGTTTTTCGCAAAGGTTAAATTTTAGACGTTTGTGAAATGGATTTTTCAAAGTCATTTTGGAATTAATCTGGCTCGGCGGTGTGACAAAAATATAGTGAATTTAGACAGGAGATGGCTACGTTTGTTTTTGGTAAATCCTATGACATATTGAATTTTAGATGATCCTGACACACAAGTCTGTCATTCTGCTATCATGTTGAACACCCATGTCTCGGGTACACTATTAGCAAATTCGTAATCCTGACATTTTATTCCGAACAAATGTCAATTGTGGTTACGTCATCCGTTAATATTAAACATTTGGATGTTATGTCAGTAATACGACATTCTGTATGATGCCTCCAGTCAAAGTTAAACCGACAGACAGTACAGGAATGAAAACATAATTCTCTGAAATTAACTGTCTGATAGAGGACAATTGGTCATAAAATCGAACAAACTTCAAAGCAATGCACAAGCGTCTCGGATCGCATTAGATCCATAATATGTTATATCATGCAACAGTTCCCAATTTTGCTGTCCAAAATATAGCCAATTTTGCTTTATCCAAAGGCAATGTATTTTTTTCATGAATTCAGGTAATAAATGCTTTTCGGCAAAAGTATTGCTGATTGGTACAGTTATGACCAGTACTGGTTTACTAATAAATGGATTGACAATCACTCTTAAATTTATACCTCAGTCTTATATAGCTTCAAATCTGCCACCCTGACTAAAAAAATCTGAGCTACCCTAAAAACGAAGTAAAGTATATTTCTCCAGGCAAGGCTTCCTACACTTGCAAAGTAAGGAAAGACATTGTCAGAAACGACCCAATTCGAAAACTCTTAATATTTATTCCTCAAGAGGTGAGGTATAATTGGAAAATGAGTTCTTGACTCCGCATGTTAACATATGCGGGATATTGTCTTCAGCTAGGATGTATTTTCAGGTGAACATTCACATGACATACTCTTCGATTCCACCTTTATGCAAGTCTTGTTGGCAGACGCAAGAAGAGGGCTGTTGCATGATTTAATATTACAATCCATTGACAATTTTATTTCCTATAAGTCTTGGACGTCGTCAACAAGCCATGTGATTAAAACAGTTTCTGACATTTAGATCGAACAAGGAATCCTGTGTGTCTTTGGTCTGCATATGGCCTTCTCTTTAGATGGGCATTCTTGCTTTGAAGAGTTCGATGGAACCCATGCTAGTAGAGCCGTGGCGCGACATATTTTGAGACAGTTACATGCCAGTTGAATTATAGCGCATGGCGTTTAATTGTTATGAACAACTTGTGGACCAAGCGTTGATCTGGGGTTCAATTTTGGGGACGCAAAGACAAAAGTCAGCTTGGACATAAATGCTGTGACACCCTTATAGTCAAAACACAAGAGGCGTCTGACGAAAAAACGTTTGCTTGACACAAATTTTATGAACTGTCTCCGTATCTGTACCATTCTGTCTGTAAACCATGACAAATTTAACACTAACATATCTTCATCAGTTCACAGCATATTATATGTTCTGCAGAAATTATTGTGCATGACGCTATAACATGGTTCAGAATTGGAAATTGTTTTGGTAATGTTTAAGAGAGTACCGATAACATAAGAAAACGTTGAATATTTACAATTATCTTAGTTAATACAAGCATGCGTTACACACACTCCTGAAGATACATTCCTTTGGTCAAATATACACAAAAGGAGGAGAGAACTTGTAGTTTTAGGGCGAAAACATGCATAATAACTGACTAAAGACAAGATGCAACCAAATGTCCGTTAAACTAAATTTACAAGTATATTTCACTGGAAGAAAATCTATATTTGTAAACACGTCTTTTTTGTTAGATCTAATAAGAGATGAAACACAAATTGTTAATTTAAACGTTTAACAGTCCTTGCAAATGTCTTATTGCGTTAGCAGATCTTTGGTGCAGAAATTATATACACAACCTTTTCACTGTCGTTCGATCATCACAGTAAGTAGAAACTGGCCTCCAAACAGGTACACTCAAGGATGCGATTTCACGAAGTCAGTCCGTCTTTCTGAACAGCACGTCCAAATGCCGGTTGACTGAGAACAAATGGTTGATAACCTGTGAGCCTGTGTGTTCATTGGAATTTATTTAAACCCAATTCTGAGATAATGTTTCGATACATGCATCTGTATTAAAAGTTGATGCTAGTTACAAATTGGTACGGTATTTATTATATAGGAAACACGCAATCCATCAACACTCGCCAGTCAATGGGGAAATAAATAAGTCAGTCAATCAATCAAGCAATCATCGGTCGGTCAGTCAATCGATTGATCAATGAATACATCACTCAATACATAAATCAATATAGCGTATGTCCATGCGATACACATCAGACAGGTTCTTCCTTAACGCTGCTGAGCCACAGATAAATTTGCGTCATCTCAAAATATGAAACTTAAATGGTCAACTTTGCCGATGGCCAAATTGGGAACTCTTGCATGATATAACACTTTCCAGATCCCCTATGAAGGTCCGTAATTAGCAACGATGTTAACACTCGCTTGATGGAGTGTGATTTTACGTCCAATTACTCTCTATCAGATTGTTAATTTTAGAAAATTTCAATGTATTGGTTGGTTTAACGTGGAAGAGTGGTGTCATAAACAAGCACGCAAAACAATCATGTGGTCTACATGATAAAGTATAACCGATCAACAGACGTGTTGTATAAACTGGCATATTTATACCGGTCATTTCTTTCTTTTTGTGTTTGATGTTTTTGTGACATGTTTTGTTTTTTGATGGGTCTTTTTTTTAAATTTATTTTCATTCATTTATTTTTGTTTTTACCAATTTTGCCAGGTCAATTAAATATATCAGGCAAAGATTTATAATACTGAACAACAAATTGGGTTTTCTTTCAACGTTTAAGTCATCGAGGATTATCATTCCTTGATATTTAATTCTTGGACTTTTCTGGTAGCCTTTGAACGTACGTTATAAAATGGATATATTTACCTGGTTAAGTCGTTTACATGATATATTTCAAATTATCGATCGTCCAATAATAATGTGACCGTGGCAAATATCTGGCTCAACACCATCCAGATTTTCGAGAGACCTTCGGTAAAGCAGGTAGAGTGAGAAGATATTGGTGTAGTGCATTGTTTATGTTGTACTGTCGACTATTACGATCGTCCCTAACACGACAGTAATGGAGATACGATTGAGTCCTTCACGCTCGCATTCTTTCGGTGATCACCTTTCGCTGGTTTATTGAGGTAGGCTCCTATAGCCATGTCCAATTCATGTTAACAAGACATGCTATCTGCATTTTCTGCTATTTGCTTTTTACAATTGTTAGTGATATTACTTGACGGTTATTAATGCATCTCATGTTAAAGCGATACTCCTGGCTGCAATAAAATGCATATAGGTAAAACGAGCATCATTTCTTGTGTTCAAGTATGCTCTCTAATTTTCTAATCGAGTTATATTATTTTTTTAATTGGACCTTAAACAATGTGTAATGCAGAAACCACAGTCTAATTTATCTGCGCAGCCATGTCTAGGTACTTTTATCATTAAACGGAAGCTCCACAAATATGGACCAATTAAATATCTTTCTTTTTCAAAAAAGGTGTCTACGTCACGACCTGTATAGACGACTGTTTAAACCTTTGACAGTTGACACCAAGGTCATTGGTTCACACATGTTATTAACCCGTGACGCAGAAGAGTTTCTAGTCGCGTGACGCCATGGACAAGGCGGCCACGCCCAAAATGTCAACCGCCAGTGGTCGTAGGAAGTTATATACCTGTAACACTCTATTTATAAAATGAAGGAACGATAAGTCGATGCTATATTTAAGTATATTTAATGGTTACCTTTCAAGGGATATAGAGGTTATTTCAGCCCGGAGTATCGTTTTAACTAATGAAAACTAAATATTATGTCATTCGAACTTCAAATGTACGTCGCCATAACCAATGAATATACAGGTAACTGACAAGGTTACAGCTTTGTTTTGGTCCGGCGCACGTCGACAGCGATTCAAAGAATCTGGACACAAATGGGCACAGTCGATCTGCGTGTAACGCTCATCTCGAGTTTATGTTTGAATCCTGCGATTGCCAGCAACTGGAAGAATCTTAATGATCACCGATTCATTGCGCTCAGGTCGACTGCGACTGGGTAGGCCCATTCTAAAATATAATCAATTCTACTTCCTACCTCGAGACATTGACTCTAAGATACACCCGGACCATCTTGTTTTGCACTTCTTTTATTTGCTGGTCTGTATCTGATAGGTCGCCCCAAATATTGGTGGAAATTAATGCGCGATGACCTGGCATAGCGTACGAGAGTTGTCTTAGTCTCGTCCACTATAGAAACTCTCGCGAGAATACGATTGGGGAAGGCCTACAACTGGAAACATCCACGCATGCCCAAAAGGCGGCCACGTGACTTAGACAAAATGGCTGCGCACAATTTCTACAAAATTCCCCATCTCTACTCCATTAAGTCGCCTTTTTGGATGGTCATGTGATCATATTTTTGTCAACTCATCGCTCAGGTACACTCAGGTCGGTAGAACTGTGTACAACGGGATGTTTCCAGTCGCAGGAAAGTAGAACATGGTCAACTCGCTTGCGACCAGTTGCCTCAGACGTAAGCGCGCTCAGGTCGGTCAAAATCCGTATCCGATCAGATGCTCTTAGATGCTGCCAGATGCTTCCAGTTGCTTCCAGTCTCCAACCTTCCAGATGATCTCAGATCTGCGCCGGGCTTTATATAATTGACTATAAACTGTTGATTCAAAAAACGGAAATGGTTTTGATACCAACGTGATTTGAACTCTGTTCTCTGGTAACCGATTGAGTTCCCTCCACTTTTCATCCAGGTGTAAACAATGCGAATATCTCTAGAGGAAGCAATGGCACATCGACGCTTATAAGTGTCTGTTTTATAGTGAAAATATGTGTTTTATTATGAGATTATGTGTTTTTATTATGAAAATATGTGTTTAATTGTGAAATTATGTGCTTTATTGTGAAATTATGTGTTTTATCGCTTGGATTATTTTAATAATCTGGTTCTGTCAAATGTATTTTTAACCTAAACAAAGCAAATTTTGCTGACCTCCATCGGAGTTCGAACCCGGATGTATGGCTAGCAAGGCTCTATAATACTCTATAGAACAGAATAATAAATGCAGTTCATTTTAAATGGACACAACGTCATATCAGCCAAGTTCAAAATGATTCCGGTATGCCGTGATTTTACTAATGAGATGAACAATTTACAGCCATTATTTCTAAGCGAGGACAGTTCATCGAGATACCTGCTTTGAACGCTACTTTCTAATTAACCCAGTCTTACGCCCCACTATTTTTATCGTAACATTTATTTCTTCTTAACTTGTACCGCCTGGAGGCATCTTACAGACTATAGGCCTATCGTTTCTGTTGATTCTGAGTGTTTCCCAATGCTGTTTGTTTATAGTTAACCAAAATAACTCATGTCTTATCTGTTATAAATAAAGCACAAATATTTTGGTGATAGATATGCCTATGTCAAATCCTGTTGAAGGGTCGTATACATCCGTATTGAGTGAGAGTACCGCTTTTGTTGTTCCACGATTATCAGGGAACTACGGAGGGGTGGAAATAATTGGGTTATCAAATAAAATTGAACACACGGAAGGAAGTTTCAAAACGGCGATGATTGGTGATTATTTTGTAAGAAAATGACTTTCCTCACCGTCACTGGAATATAGGAGCATACGTATGTTTTGGGGGGATATTTTATCGGACAACTGGCCAGTCTCCAATTAAATTAAAAGTAGCGAACTTATGAATTTATTAAAATACAATAACACACGTGTTTACAAGTACATATGCTGGAATATGATACTGTAGGCCTACTATAGCAATCACTAGTCTAACCTACAATTCCACATTTGCAGATCGTGTTTGTGAATGCGCGCGTACGACACGTATACCAGGCCGCTATGAGGTTGCGAGCACGTAACCCCGGCTATGGTAGATTCATTGACGGCAAGTATGAAATTCAAACCGACGCAGGAGGGCAGACTCCACGTACCCGCCAAAACGTGTCATTGGCTACGATCTTGACACACCTCCAAACATACTTCACGTTTTCCACCTTATTCCTTTTGGACCAGCCCCTTTTACCAAAAGATATGCTCTTCAAACTGCTACCTGATAAATATCAACATATCTCCTCTACCCTTTACATGATCTTCTGTTTAATGTTGATGTTGTCTATAATAAATTTGTTTTACCGTAAACGGTAAAAGGTGAGCTAATAAAGGATGCATGGGAACTGTGAGATATTCGCCCTTGTCAGTCATCATTGTCGTCAAAGACTACCTGTAATTTGATAGGATAAACCAAGGGATGGGAGGAGTTATACGTCCCTTCAAAAGATGTCGTTTTCGCCACCTCAGCAGTACTTTTCCGGAAAGTAGCAAACAGTTTAAACTTCTCTTCAACTCGGATTCTAAAAGAACCAGGTATGCAATATTCTCAGTCCGCTTATAATTATTTTCACCGAGCATGGCTGTTTAATGCTTTATCCTTAATTATGTGTTTATTATTTGAGTTATTATAAAATATACATTAATTCTATTTTCCTTTAATCAAGATTTAAAATACATTTTGTTATATAAACATTTACAATCATTCGTAGTAAGGCATGTATGACTAATTAAAGGGCAAAGTTAATTCGGATTAACATTTCTTGTTGTTGATTAGAGAGTATTTTTTTTACAGCAGTTTAAAATCTTGATTTTAATTCTAATGAATACAGTTTATTCGTAAATCTCTATTTAATCGGATTGTTGCTTCGCAATTTGGAAAACTCACCGTTTGAAAGGCGATACCTTTGAAAACAAACGTGTGTTATCAAAGAAATTTAAACAGTCATCTCAATAATTAGAAACGATTAAATTGTAATACTACCAACTAGCTTTGCAGCAATTATATGACAATATGTTTTTACAAACACGTTTTTTCTTTCCCTAGCTGAGGACAAAATGGGTGTTACCGCCGATCAAGCCAAGGTTCTCAAAGATTGTGTGGCAGTTTTGGGCAAAGACCCAGAAGGCAATGGAAAGGCCCTGTTCATCAAGTAAGTTCATTTTCAGTTTGTTTTATTTATGTATGTGACACAATACAATATTCTGTGGTCCTATTTTGACAAACAGCTGTTCGTTGTACACATAAAACATCATTGCGAAAAATCACGTAGAAAGTTACCTCAAGATCCCTCGAGGTATTACGTTATTAAGTGCTAGCAGATGCCCGGATGTTTGCTCGACTAAAGTTGTATCGGTACACAAGATGTTTCTTAATCCTTACCATATATCGAGATCGCGTGATGAAACTGCGGTTACAAACAGACACACTTTTAACTGCAGTGACTGGTAAACCGACGCAATTATCTCTCTTACCGCACCAAACAAACCTGTGTCGACGTGATGCGACCGCAGATGTCACGTGACCCACCTCACGTCGGCAGCGTCTGGAAATGTACAAGAGTGTCTGATTATATATTTTTGACACGTTTGTCAAACGGGAAATATACAACGTCAAATATCAACTGTCTGGAAGGAACTGTGGTTAAACCGACCAGTATGTAACAAGGCACAGTTGGACATACACTAATTTGCCTAATTTTTCGTAAAAAAGAATTTTTCAAAATAAATAATGATACTTTCTTTGAACCTTCTGAATAGCTTTTTTCATAATATATTGTAACTAAGATGGCGTATATATGTCTGTTTCAACCTGAATGTACTTCTGTCTTGAACGTTTTTGTGCAGACGTCAGCATCCTGGTCACGTCCTCCAAAACACATTAACGCATACATGAAATCCTTGATTTCCACTGTTAAGTTAAATAAAGTTAAAGAGTTCTAAATGAATTTATCGTTCTTCGGATTTACGCTACTATTGTACTTTATTCATGAAAACTCTGTTTATTTACACGGCGGAGTTTATTTGTGTTTCTGACGTTAAAACTAATAACGTTGAACATATATAATACTGCCGGATTAAGTTTTTCCTAAGATACGTATAATCTAGAGAATGATCATACCGACGTCAGGTTTTCTACTCAATCAATAGGAATTTGTTATCGGGGATGTTCAGACGCACTGCCTCCAGATAGTTCCCACTGATACCGGTATCTGTTAGTAAGACTTGTAACTTTAACTTAAAGATCGCCTGATGATTGAATTGCTACATTATTTTTTCGACAAGTGATATATTTTTGTTTACATCGCTTAAAGCCAAACTGTATTCCATACGTTAAAAAATCAGCGTGAAAATGCCATATATAGAAATAAATAGACTTAAGCATCTATGGACAAGCATCATCTGTCACAGGGTTATATAAAGCCAGCATCATCGCCATAGGGAATATACATACACTGTTGTAGACTCTAATATTAGCCGAGTAAACAGAAAGTGTGCATACGCAAAAGCCATCTTTGGGTCTGTATATAGGCGTCAAACACATTACGTATACATCGTACATGTTATATTTAAAGTTTATAAACTAATGCGCAATGAAATCAGTAGAATATGCAATCGTGCAATAGTATCAAAAACCCTTATATCAAACCCATAATCTTTTTCTTTTAGGATGTTCGAGATGAACCCTGGTTGGGTGGAGAAATTCCCAGCCTGGAAGGGGAAGTCAATGGATGAGATCAAGGCATCCGATAAGATCACAAACCACGGCGGTAAGGTCATCAAAGAGCTTGCCAACTGGATCAATAATATCGACAACGCTGGTGGAATCCTCAAGGGACAAGGGACCACTCACAAAGGGCGCTCCATCGGTATCGAGTATTTTGAGGTAAGGGTACCTTCTTAAACCCTCATACACCAGTTTATATGTGAGTGTGGTACTATACCAAAGTGTAGTATTTGACATTTCCGACTTCGGCGAAATCATCCAATTGAATTTATTCACCAAAACTGTTTGAAATAATGTACCTCAAACATCATTCATTTAGTTGGTATTTTGAGGCGTATTTTGGCTACGTTGTTTGGTAAATCATTGTTAAATGGATCTTGAAAACATTATTTCGCCATTTTTGTTTGACAGAAACGTACTGACCGATCATCTAAGTTGACATAAAAAATTTTTCTAACAGAGCGTATAGAATTGTTATTTGAAAGAGTATCACAGCGGGACTACTACTTTACAATTGTAGTTGTGGTTTTTCGACCGGGAATATAGTTTTCGGACGAATTGAATGGATATTTCTTTTTTTTATATGCCCAATGTCACAATGTCTCTCAATACAAAACGTTTAAATTCATAATTCCGTAATGTATGTATAAATCAGCTAATGTTTTCATTTTCTAACTTGTAGAATGTTCTACCAGTGTTGGACGCCACTCTGGCTCAACAAATGGGAGGTGGCTACACAGCTGATATGAAATCTGCTCTGGCCGCAGCATGGACAGGAGTTATCGTCCCTGGCATGAAGGCAGGCTATTAAACAGTATTATTAAGACATTTGCAGCATTTCGCCGCCAGTCGGACTTTTAGTGATCTTGTGATGTCTTGCTTTTGAATGACTCATTGGCTTTTAATGTACACATGGTTGCGGACAATTTGTGCTGAGCACTGCATATTCATCAGAAGGCCCCTGTAAGGAGACTAACAGGCAAGATAACTCTGTGTCAACTTGGATTTGCGATATTGTTAGGAGATGACCACGCAGACGGATACGATCTGGGGAATGAAATAAAGTTGAAAACCCAACAAAACGGTGAAGTTGAGGATATAGAAGGAAGCTTCAACATGGTCATAGAAGAAGGACGATTATCAGTCGAGAAGACAAGTTACATCGGAATGCATGTCGGGCTGATAGCTGCACATTTTTCACGGCGCTTTATAACTAATTTCATGTTAGACCAATGTATGTCAACAGTCCAGTTGTGTACGAAAATAGTTGGCTACTCATTCACACCTGGGAACGTAACAAAATGATAAAATCTGACATAGATGAACTTTACTTACTTTTAAGAACCAATAGATGGACTTTAATTACTTTTAAGAACCATTAGTATCTGCTTTCTTTGATTTTATATATTAAGTTTTCCACCCTGGGTTTTATAGCTCACAACTATTACTTTTGTGTCAGTCTCTTTCTTCCGATCACGTGGTCTGATTCTGTCTGCGACTTTACAAGAATGCAATTGTAAATAAATCAACTTATTAAAACACCACAATTGTGCATTTTCATTTTGTGATTTGTCCTCTTGATTTTGGATACCTTATGCTGTCATAATGTATTTAGTCAATCTGATACAGACAGCAACATCGTTCGTCAACGCGAGACACGATGAAGTCCCCTAATGTAATACCCACATCGAACGTCAAACGATTGCCGAAATCAACAGTCTCCTTTGAGTACAGTTTTTATCTGTTTTCGATTTCTAGCATAACGTACTAACGAACGTTTGCGTATAGAGGCCAGGATATGAAATTGTATTTTATAATATATTGCTGACCACATTTTGTAACCATTAAGTACGCAGTTTACGTGGCCGATCCCTATTCTTTGATTGCTTGTTTGTTTGTTTGTTTGATTGGTGTTTAACGTCGTACTCAAGGGTATTTCACTTACATGACGACGGCCTATTCTTTGAAGCCACAGATACAGAAAAAAAAATCTAGCGTACCAAAAATGTAAGAATGTGTAATGGCCGGATGTCAATATAAAACGGAACAAATATATGATTTAAGAGTAGTTAAATTTATTGAGAACTGTAAAGAGAATTGCATCCATATACAGCTGCACGACAGCTCTTACAGGTTATCAGTCCTCTTCACGCTAGGAGCAAGCTAAATTCAAAATTTCAAGTTAATCGGTAAATTTGTTCTCACGTTATCATGTAAACAACACATGGGCGTGAATATGGTAAAATAATACAATGGCAGTTCTTTTTGTTTTGCGGAATTTGGTCAAATTCAATCCCGTTAGTTCTCTTAGAGGCAGGAAGCTATATTCCAAGTTTGAAGTTAGTCCGTTTAATACTTATTGTGTTCACGACCCAAACAGACTTGATGACTCTACAGTTACGCATTGAATGACTAAAACACAATATTTCTCTTGAGAAAGGCCCTGACATGTAGGCCGAATGCTCGTATAGTAACTGATAAGGTGGGGTATTTAAGGAATTCATGTTTTATTCATTAAACGGTTGTGTTGTTGTATGTAATTCGGTGTAATGTAATCATTAGGCCTATTCGTTCACAAACATTTGTGACGGACGGTTGTAGGCCTACTGACAGTAGCATTTGTAACAACTTTATAAATATCGTGACAATATTTGTTATTATGTTGAAAGTTTCAAATTAATCCAAACCTTTTTTGTTTTCATTTACAAACAATTTTGATAATTCTTAAATCAAATATAGGGCCTATGTCCGTTACTGTGGCAAAGAGTAAAGCTACGTCACGTGACTACCAGGAAGGAATGTAGGATGACGTCACGTGACTTCATGGGAGGAATATATGATGACGTCATGTGAATCCCTGGGAGGAATATATGATGACGCGGGTTTATGCCAAAGTGGAGTTCTATACTGAAAAATTATAGATGGCACTGTACCGTTACAAAATGAGGCTTTATATGACAAAATAGTTTGGCCTGATTTAACAGAAAGTAACGAAATAAATACCAAATGTGCTTTGTTACAATCCATTAAGTAGGCCTACTTAATGTCAGTATTGATTATTTGGCTTGGCTATCAAATTCACTGGCTTTCAAAAGAGGCGGTGCGGAATAAGCTCGGTGGAGTGTCGTGTCTGTACCCGGTACCGGTAGGCCTACGAACATTTATGCAATACATGCAGACATTACTTTGATCGAAACAAGATCAGTGAAGTGGAGATCAAAGAAGTGTGAAAGCTACCGGGTCAACCAGGTTTTGATCTTCACCAGATATAACCAAAATGGCGGCAATATTTGCCCCTAAAATTTGGTAAAATCTTTTGCTTTGAGAACATGACACAACGGACTTATTTTTAATTTGCAAAAGTTTGTGAAATACAATCTCATATGTTATTACTTATAAGAAGCTTATTTCCAAGTTGGAAGTTTCCTTGAAATTGTGTTCAATCTTTATACCGTACAGACGTAAATATTTTGACTTAACGCAATAATAGCCAAATTGATTGTTTTGCGGATGTGGAAATAATATGCGTCTTTGCAGGTGGAAGCTACATTCCAAATTTGAAGTTGAACGAGAAGTTTGATTTCCAGTTAACTTGTTAATAACAGATAGGCTTAAAATGTGAATCTAATGTTAAGTTTGAAGATAATCGGTCAAGTGGAATTTATGTTTACGTTTTTGTGTTCGGAATACATATAGGCTGGAATATCGCAAAATATTAAATCTGGTTTCGCGATATTCGGTCGAATGCTGGGACACCCTTTCAATGCAAGAAGTTGAAACAGTACTGCAACTTACAAGTCCATCAGCGAATTTTCAAGTTATTGATTTCCCATCATTGACAACTTTATAAATGTGTTTGTTTGTTTGGGGTTTAATGTCGTACTCACGGGTGATTCACTTGTATGACGAGGGATTTTCCACTTCACATTGCTCCTTGACTAATTAGGCCTACAGTGGAAACCCGGGAGAAAACCTCGTAAAAACTATCCCCGCGATTGCCGGAGCCACATCGCTTGACTCACTCATACCTCAGATTCGACAGGTGAACTCGATCTGTTGAACGGTGTATCGAAGTAGGATTAGTACTACCAATAAGCCACGCGGCCGTAACTGAATATAAGCAGCCTTCCACGCCGTCATTCAATAGATGAATTTACTTTCCAGTAGTTGTATTCAAAACAGATATTGACGTGTATGCCTTAAAAATATGCTATGGCGGCCATATTGTTTTGTGAAACTTGCCGAAATACAACCACATGCAGCGGTATTAAAGGATCAAGCTAAGTCTGCAATTAATAGATGAATTCGTTTTCAAGTGATTCTCATAACTCACGAAGTCATGGTCAAATTGTCAAATTGTCAAAATGTTTTCGGAATATAGTGAAATGCAATCCAAACTTCTTTATAGAATGAATTTTACCGAATTCAGTGAAATCTAAACCCATGTAATAGGAGTCGTCAATCGGTGATTATGTTCTCTAGTTATCATTTTCACAGCATATATGTGTGAACATTGTAAAATAAGACATACTGTTCTGTGAGAGGTTGATGGAATGTAATCCCATCCGTAGTTTTAATGTAATCGGTGAATTTGTTTTTAGTTGTCATATTCACAACACATAGGCGTGAATATTGTAAAGGTATGCAATGGATCCCATACTGCTATGTGGAATTTTGTGAAATGCAATCCCATGTGTTGCCTAAATAACAGGAAGCTATATTCAGAAAGACAAGCAGAGTAGCTAGCAGGTCCACCACCAAAAGTTTCATGTTATTCAGATAATTTGTTCTCAGAATTATCATGTTTGTTTGAATATTGAAAAATAATGAAATGTGGCCCATATTGCCTTGCGCAATATTATGAAATGGAATCCTATCCTATGTCTTAGTAGTAGGAAGTTAACTTTCAGGTTTCAAGTTAATCTGTGAATTTGATTTCAAAATTATCATGTTCAGAACACATAGGTGTGAATATTGTAAAATGATGCACTAGCGACCACTTTGTTTTCCGGAATTTGATTAAATTCAATCCCATCTGTTGTCTTAATACGAGGCGACTATATTAAAGTTTCAAGATAATCCGATAATTTGTAGCAGAGGTATCGTGTTAACAACATATACAGATACGATTATTGTAAAATTACGCTATGGCGGCACTTTTGATTTACGGAATTTAATGAAATTCCATCTCATCTTTTTTTCTGAATAGGAGGAAACTTTATTTCAAGTTAATTCGTGAATTTGTTAGAGTTATAATGTTCATAACTTATATAAACAGTAATGAATATTGTAAAAAAAAAAAACTTGTTTTACGGAAATTCAGTCCGATCCATGGTCATAAAAGCACAAAGTTTAACTGGGCATTTATTCTCTACTTATCGTGTTCATAGCACATACAGGCATAAATATTCTAAAATTATGTAATAGCGGCCATTTTGTTTTACGGAAATTTGTGAAATGTAATCCCATCTGCCGTCAAAACCAGAGGTAGCTACACAAGTTTAAATTTAATTTGTGAATTCGTTTTCAAGCTAGCGTGTTCACAACACCTATACAGACATGAATATGCTAAAATTATGTCATAACGGCCATTTCGTTTAACGGAATTTGGTGAAATGCAATACTATCCGTCGTCTTAACAGGAGGACGCTACATACCAAGTTATGGTGTTTATAACCATATTGGTGCAATATGCAATGTCGGCCATATTGTTTGTGACACTTGTTGAATTACAATCACATCTGTGGTAGCAATTTTCAAATTAATTGGTGAATTTGATATCAAATTATCACCTTAACAGCAAGTGTGGGCGTCGATATTGCAAAAAACTGAACATACATTTAATGACTTTCAAACTGATGCCTTGTCTTAAAGGCCAAGTTTGAAGTTAATACGTGAATTCGTTCGCTACTTATTCGGTTCACAACACATACACGCATGTTGTAATTGTGTAATAACCGACCATTTTGTTTTTGGTGAAATTTGGTGAAATGTCATCTTAACAGGTGGAAGCTAAGCTTAATGTTAATCGGTCGATTTGTTTTCAAGCTAGCTTGTTCGCAAACATTCGGGACGGAGGGACACGGAAAAGCATTTCTAAGTCTCCCTTAGTCTAGCAACGGTGAATAATAACGACCATGTTGCTTTGTGTTATTTGGTGAAATGCGATCTCATTCCATTCCAAGTTTGAAGTTAAGTCATTGATTTTGATTTCAATCAGTCTTATCCAAGATTTTATTTTTCTTGCCCAAAAGAATTTCTTGCCTGACATGTCAGTACAGTGTAAACAATGACGTAACCATACAATAAGGGTCATTGAGTGAAACATACAAACCTAATACTATGCCTTAAAATGCTGAAAGAGTGCACTGTACGTTGTCATGGAAATTTTGGATTGGTCACGTGAATCTTGGACAGGTCACGTGAGTCTAGGATCGAAAAAAAATCTTGGGCAAGAAATATAAAATCTTGGGCAAGAAAAAAAAATTTTCGGCAAGGAAAATAAAATCGTAGACAAGAAAAATTTAAATCTTAGACAAGAAAAAAAATCTTGCATGAAAAAAAATCTTGGGAGTTGAATTTATAAATCTGGAATTTTTTCCGCTTTGGCGTGCCATACCTCACTAACTCTTCCTAAAGTAGCGGATAACAATTAACTTTGTTACATTAAACTCGAAATATACATATTTCATATTAATTTTACACTACGTCATTTGTGTTATATACCACACGTCAAACAATGCCAGTGTCCTTATACAGTGTCCTATGCAGAATATTTTGAAATAAAATAGAAAACAGAAGGCATTGCAAACAACAACGTGGCATTTTAAGAATAGAGCATACTGTAAACACACAAGGTTCCAGACGGGAGAAAAGACAGACGACCAGATGTCTGTGTTCTGCACCAGGACATATGGAAGGCATCTCACAGCTAAATGTTACCCATTGCTTTAACATAACACAGTATAGAGTTGCTCGGAGATCTGTTTGTGCAGCTTTAGTAAATAATCGTTCAGACAGACACACAACACCACTTCCTTAGCCTTTACCAAAGAGTAAAAGTTGACATTAAATAGAACAAGGCTGTTTGGGTAATATATACAGGGAAAGGGAAATTACTTTTGGAATTCGCCCGATACAATACATATTGTATGAATGTGTCCCGCAGAGAAACCGTCAGCCATTATGCAATTTCAATAGTTCAGTGTCTCTTGAGAGGTGGGTCTATTCTCTACAGGCCCGTCTTATAAACCGGATAGGTTTTTGTGCACATGTGACCACAGTCGGCTCCACAGTCATTAGTTTTGTTTAACGGATATTTCATTTTTATGCTTTTGAGCAAGTCATGACAAATCGGGAAAAGAATGAGGTTCCATCATTCTGCGCCTGATGTAGTAATTTCCCGTAAATGACAGCAAATTCTTCCGTCGTCGTTCGGCAAATGACAGAGTTCCGTATAAATACATCTGGACTAGGAAGTGATGACGTAAAGCTGCTCATCCATGCTATTAAATGTACTTTAAGTGTTAATTTAATTGTTCTTAGAAAATTGGGTCTTAATTTAATACCGTTTGTAAGTTCGTTTTAGGTGCCTGACAGCAGCCCGAGAATTTTGGTCTATCTGCGAAAACTCTACACTATTGAGATACCACGACGACCCTTTAACCAAATGCCTGCTTGATGCAATGTAAATATAAATATTGACTGATCTTTTTACAAAACACACAAGAAAACCAATGCTCATCTTTTCGGTTGTTCACATTATTTATTCAGAGTCACAGAGGAAAAACTTTCCAATTGAGATTCATAGATGGTAAATGCAAAGAAAAGATACTAGTGAACCTAAATCATAAACCATTAGTTCCACTGAAGAGTTTAACATAATACACAAGTAGTGTAATTCCGAAAAACGATAGCTTCATTTTGACTCAATATTTCAGCATTTATTATGTCATTATCAGTATCTCCTGATAGTGTATTAATAAATGCTGAAATATCGAGTCAAAATGAAGTTATCGTTTTTCAGAATGACACTACTTGTGTACTAAATCTTAACCATGTCAGAAAGAATCTTAAATACGAGACATAACTTACATGTAAGCAACAACAACACACAGACTATATCATCTTTTAATAAGAGAGAAATATAACTAGAAGACCAAACTGTAATTAGCAATTCAGTTCTCATTTTAGTTTTGTTTCCATCGTTCACCAACACAATGATGTGCTGATAAACAACAGTTGGCCTTGTTTGCTATAACAGAAACGAGGTAGAAATCAACCGGCTGCCCTTTAATGTGAACAGAATCTAACAAAAACCAAAGCATCAGACAGCACCATGACATGATCATCACGATAAAAGGAAAGGGTATTAACATAAACCATTTTTAAAATGTCGACTTTGGGTAGAAATTTACCTTTTGAATTATAATAACACTGCAAGGTAGAACTTATCTTGAACCTAGCTTCAATTTGCCAATTTGGCAATATATATAAAGATGAACTAAACGGAGCAAAGCTGACTAAATAGCACAACTAGGATGAATGTTATGTGTTAAAAAAAAAATCAATTCTAAGAACAGCTGAAATACTATGTAAATATTTACAAAGAGTGTATAATTGGTACTAGTGACACAGGAAAAAACAAAATGATTGCACCCTTATGGTTTGAAACTTGTATTTATCAACTGACCAGTCATTACACAGGTCATGGTACTTGGATTGAATAGATCTGATTTTACAATGTTTTGGTATTGTGGTCGAACAACAGGTCCAATGCTTTCTGGATTCATACAAAAGCTGGGTGACAATTATTTATTTAAATGCTGGCAATGTTTCGGATTAATCAATGGTAGGATGTATTGAGCTTGAAGAAATGTATACAAAGCATTCAGCCTGATGTAGATCAATATGAGCATGGTGAAATGCATACAAGACTTTCAGTCTGATGAAAGGTTTGTAACAGCTTTTTAGCCTGATAAATTGGTATAAATTCACCTGGATGAAGCAGTTATGATGAAATGTAATGAGCCTAATGAAATGTTGGGTTGGCTTTTACCCTGGTCTCAGGTATTATTGGTAAGATTGCAGCTTTCTTGACAAAGTTTGAATCCACAATAAACCGTACAGTGCACTATTACAGTGGATGTAATACATGTACAATACAATTGTTATATTGTGCTAACGAATTGTTGACCAGCTTGGTGGGAAGTGTGATGATACCCAGCAGTCCAGTAAACCTTGTCCAATCATAAGGTGAGTACACAAAGCTCTTCCAGTCACAGCACTTTCCCCTTTGTAGCCTTCATCGACAAATCTTAGACTGGACAAGAGAGTTTATACAGAGCCATGAAGCACAGAAACATGAGCAATGTGCACACATCAGGTGATTATTCACTAACATGTATATTTCCCTCACAAACACAAGGGCCATCGTCACAATTCTTGTGGCTCAAATGTTTCCAGCTGGACTCTCTCTTCATCATTATTGACACAACAACCTTGTTTTCATCGTATAATTAAGACATTTTGGATTCTCTTTTTTGATGGTCTTTGTCAACAGCAAATAACAGGTCATGTGGAACACCATATTCTGCCCTATATACTCCTTCTCTTCAGCAAGACTTTGGATCTCTATAAAGATAAATGTATAAACATACGTTCCTATTCTCTATACCAGAAATAAATAAATAAATAATTTAAGTGCTCCGTACGGCTGAATATTAATGCCGTACTCATGGGTATTTCGCTTATATGACAATGGATTGTTCACTTCACCCTGTTCCTTGTCTTATTGCAGTGGAAAACAGGGAGTAAATCTCGTAAAAACCACCTGCGTGATCGCCAAAGCCAGTCTTGTGACTCACTCATATACCTGACGTCAGCAGACAGACTTGAACCCGTGAAGGGTAAATTGCAGTAGGATTAGGAAGCACACACGCTACCACTAAGCCACAGCCTCGGGGTCCAGTGATAAGGCAGAATTATAAAAGTAAAAGACTTTATTTTATTTTACTTCCATGTCTTGACAGTAAAAAATACTTACACAGCTGATCGAAGGAGAGAGTTCTCTGCACATTAAGGGTGTCTTTCATCATGAGATCCCGGAGTGCCCAGAGGGCAGTCACCACACTATCATGGTAGCCTGCACCCTGCCCTAACCACTGGGTGGGAAGCTGGGTGGTGCTCTTTGGCTGGGTGTTCTCCTGGGTGGCTGTTAGGGAACGTTCAAAATCACCCACAGAGCGACTGTCAGCACTTAGGTTCTCAATGTATCTGCAAAATTGAAACATTGCATATATTATTATATAATACATCAGTTCTTCTTCTTAGTAATTATATTTCAAGTCATGTCTCTATCACAGAGTTGTTTCTATTACTTAGCAGTTGTTGAAAGGTTACCTTATGTATGCCTCAGAATGGAGAAGCCTCTGTGTCCGTGGAGGGACTGCCACAAACATGGGTGAAGGTGGGCGGGGTGGAGGAGGTGGTGGCAAATGTTGACCTGAAAATTCAATAACATTTGGTCAAATGTCACTTCTCTGGGAATAAATATTATTGTACATTCGTATCAAATAATTATATGCTGAAACATTATATAAATAAAACATGAATGTTCGGTCACAGTTTAAAAAATAACAAAACAAATATCTCTTACACAAAATTTATTTAAATTGATTTCCTTAAATAACATCAGACCCTTGAACATCTTTGCGATCAAATTTTAATCGAAGGCAATTTTATAAGGAGATAATTGTTTGTTTTAAATTCATCACATTCTCTGTTCATACATTAAGCTTGTGAGAAAAGCAACAATATAAATTTCTAAAATGTTAATACATATCTTACTGAGAAAACTAGCGTGAATATTATTAACTACGAATCATCATTGGATAGCATTAGAGGCCAACAATAGTAACTGTATTTTGACCCAATTTTTCACCCCATAATGGCGACTCTTAATGCTGAAATATTGAGACAAATCACACTATTGTTTATATTTTCTAAATAACTATATTTTCTATCTATTTTAATCATTCTAAACTCCTCAAGGGAATTATGGATGATGGAATAGAGAATGTCATGGAAGCCCACTAGGCAAGTACATCTGTTGTACCATGTGACTGACAGTTCATTCAATCAGTTTTCCGCTGTATCTATTCAATATCTCTATAACTAACAAAATAAGGTAAACAGTTTGTCTTTTCTTTATAAATTATACTGCCTTTCATCATTAGACCAAAAATATCTAGCCTCCTTATACTAGTGTACTAGTCCACCACAGTATAATGTTAACTAAAACACTAAGTAAGTTTGTTGGATTGAGTAGTGTTCTGCGCCATACTCACATGACTTCAGTTTTTACAGCATTTTAAGTGTTGTATCATGAGAATGTACAGATTGTAGTTGTTAAAGTGAGGATGAACTTGTTAAAGTGATACTAGCTACACACCACACCACTGACAGCCCATATCCTCAGATATATCATTAAAGCTATTGACATGTCGACATGCGATCCACTGAAACTGAGGACAACTGGATGCAGTCGACGTGGTCGTCACGAACATGTCAGTGCTTACAAAGCGCTTGCGATTCACTGCAGCTGAACATAACAGAACGGGCTAGGAACAGGTCGACTGCGGTCAAGTGCAACTGGGAATAACTGCGCATGGTTAATGCTTATCATGTGATGCAGTCAGAAAAATACCATATTTACACAAATTGAATGTTGTTTTTTCAACAACACCTTACAGTGTCCCCATTTGATAAATATTTCCTCGCCCTACAAAACACTAAAAAATTTCTTCAGTCAAATCTCGATTATTAGTGTCTGTGTATCTTCGTTCAAATCAAGATGAGCCATTTTAGTGGTCATGTGAAACATCATGTGATGTGTTTTGTTTTGATCGATCGTAGCCAGTTGCAGAAAAGTAGAACATGGTCAACTCTCTTGCGATCAACTACAACTAGTTGTTGCCAGTCGCAAGAGTGAACATGTCAACTGAAATCGGGTGAATTCAGTTGCAGCCAGTTGCGGTTAGATGCTGGTAGATGAGTTGAGATGGATCGCAAGGTCGACATGTTCTTAGCTTAAGGCTATTAATTTGTTAAAAGAGATAGATTTGTCAACGCTTGAAGCCATAATCTTACTTTGTTGTAAATGAGCAAGAAATGTTAATCAAAATTCTAGAAAGACAAAAACAACTAAGCCTGAATGAAAGGCAGACTTGTTAAGGGATGTTTCAATAGTGCAAGGTTAAAATTGCCAGCAGGGCTGGATTAATAAACAAAACAGATGTACAGAAACACACTGCCTATATCCAGAAAGTCATAAGAAACACTGTACATTCTGGTGTAGCTTGTTTGATTGGGATTTTACACTCATATCTACATGGCACAGGGCATTTAGAGCATTCAAACTGAGTGAAGAATATTCCTTAATAATGTAGAGCAGTCAGAGAATGTCAACAGTCAACCAGGAAGTATGTCAGTCATACAGAATGCACAACAGTCCCACCTTGTGAGTTGCACAGAATGTATGGCAGTCAAATAGAATGTATGGCTGTCAGATAGAATATATGGCTGTCACATGGAATGTATGGCTGTGACATGGAATGTATGGTTGTCACATGGAATGTATGGCTGTGACATGGAATGTATGGCAGTCAAATAGACTTATGGCTGTCACATGGAAGGAATGACAGTCACACAGAAGGTCAAAAGACACACTACAACCACATCATAATATAAGTCTAATGCCCATTAGCTCTGAAAGCACAATGACAGCAAGTAACCTTCTTTTAAGCCCCATCAGTCACACAGAATGTTAACTGTCAAACTTCCTAGAACCAAATATATGGCTGTCACATAGTGTGTAGCATTCTCATACTGTGTAGCATTCTCATAGTGTGTAGCATTCTCATAGTGTGTAGCATTCTCATAGTGTGTAGCATTCTCATAGTGTGTAGCATTCACCAAGTTGAATGTTTGATAATATTACAATATGTTGCTGTTGCAATGTATGTGAATCAAACTGAATGCAGAGCAGCCATGAAGAAATGCATGGCAGGCAGGCAAGTAGACTGGTAGTGACACAGGGCTTATGGCAATCATCCACACTGTATGACAGTCATACAAAATGCACTGCAGTCCTGAAGAAATGCATGGCAGGCAGTTAGACTGTATGGTAACGACACAGGACTTATGGCAATCACGCACAATGTATGACAGTCATACAAAATGCACTGCAGTCCTGAAGAAATGCATGGCTGGCAGTTAGACTGCATGGTAATGATACAGGGCTTATGGCAATCATGCACATTAAACGGAAGTGAGTCATGAAGAATTTATAAGTCTCACAGAATGTATGTCATTCTCACCGAATATAGGACTGTCACACACAATTTATGTCATTCACCAGGGTACAGTGTACGAAGGACATATGACAATGTAAACATAATTAAAAATGTAATGTATATAAACGGTTATTTATAATTAGTGTGTCACTGATATGTAGTTGGTTCCAAACTCACCCGGAAATCAAGAGCATTAGTAACAAGATAAAATGCAAACACCCATGCAATATATATAAACTAAAGAAGCATATAAATCAAAACCAGCCACCAAAAAGCAACAAAATGACAAAGAGAAAAGGAAAACCACAGTGAATACCAGCACACAGATGTTTTGTAAGTCATAATGACATCTCTTGCAGTGGGAATATAAACATTAACCAATGTTATATTAACTCAAAATACTATTTCACAGTACCATACTTACAATCAAAAAAGGGATTGTTTTGGAGGTCACTCATTGGAGATTAAGTTCACTAAAACAGCCTTCCACCATTGATTACAAATATGAATGGAATGGAAATCTAAATTTTAAACTAAATCTGAAATGTATTTTTTTTTTTAACTGATTGGTCATCTGTGTCTGTGAGACACTGTGGTGTAATAGGACTAAGAATTAACACATAGCTCATTAAGCAGGGTGTACCTGTTGCTGACATGGACTGAGTCTGTGATGGGAAATATGGCTGCCCACCTGCCACAGGGGGTAAGGAGGCACCACCACCAGGGTTAGGGTAGGGATAAGGAGGTGGCACCATAGCCTGAGGGTAGCCAGGGTAAGGACCAGGGGGGACAGAGCACATACCAGGATAAATCCCGGGGGACATTAAAGGGTGGGTGGAGGAAATAGGTTGCGGCTGGTTGATAGATGTTGGGTAAGCCAGACCAGGTTGCATGCCGATGTGCTGGGGTACACTGACCCTTGTCATACCGTTTGACATCATCCCCCTTGGGGCATGCGGATACTGAGGAACACCTGCACAGCTCACACCTTGAGTTGTGGAAAAAATAGGACAGAAAAAGCACGGTGAACAACAGCTAATACCACGGTGCATTACTAATTACCATTCATATATATATATAATACACAAAGAACACAGCTATGGAACAGGTATGAAGACTGCCATTAGAAGTAACACAATGAACATCAACCTTTGCTGGTTTTGTTTCATTTAAACAAAAAGCAGTAACATGTGAAAAATTATTTTGCCTGATAATACAGTCAGGGAGTACATCTGTTTGAGTTACTTTGGTAGGTAGTTTTGTCATGGCCATGTAAGTTTTTTTGGCTATTTTTGATTAGAGTATAACATTGGGCTGAAGGTTATTTCACTCATCCGGCATGCCAACCCAATCTGGCATCAGGAAGTACCTTCCCAAACACCTGCCAGTGTCATTGGATATTTCTCTAAAAGCAGTCTTCAATAAGTACAGCAAAACACAGAGATTCTTTACGAAGCAATATCAGACAGGGAATTGAAATAAAAGACGAGCTGCATGTCAGACTATAATGCTTATCTCTACAACATGAAACAGACATTCAGTACAAACTCTACCACATGATAAACTCATAAACACAGCAGCCAGCATTTATTTGTATAAACAAGTCTTAAAGTGTGTTGTGATTTGGATTCTAAGTGTAATATTACTGGTACAACCATGTTGCTCATATTTATGTATACTTTTTCATTTTTTCAGAGATCTCCCATAAAAATGTTGCACTGTACTCTAAGTTAGTGTTACCCTGCTTTAGTTTTAAAAGTTTTTTTTGGTCAAAACACCGGATGATAATGAAGCGCTTATTATGCAAGATAACATTGTTAAACTAGTCCTGTTGTTAAAAGTGGTTGAACAACAGTAAAACTTAACAACTTTATGGTTTACAAATATGTTTGATGTGTTCATCACCCCAAATCAGTGAAACATTGTAGTCTGACAATAGACTCAGGGCCTCACCTTGGCTGACCGGCATCATAGGTCGAGCACCTGGGAAAGGGGCATAACCTTGCTGCATAGGGTATATGTGAGGTGGATACCCTGGTGCCGGGGAATACCCAGTTTGATTGGGGTAACCAGGTGACTGATATCCAGGTGTATACCCTTGGGGCATGGGTGTGTAACCTTGAGAAATTAACGTGACAAAATAAACAACATTAGAAAACATCTCGACAACACCAAATTATCTTCAGGAGCTGTGATGTGTAAATTAAGATAAACAATATAACAATGCTTTTTACAAAAGCAATAAAACAAAATCTACACATCAAGCATGGTACAAATAAACAAAGCATACCAAAGTGGGGAGGTGACATACATAACACATAATGAAATCATGCGAATTTCAGCTATAAGGGAAAGAAAATAACAATGTCACAACTAATTGAAACTTACATGCCAACTGACATATGTACAACAAGATCAAAAAT
Source organism: Mopalia muscosa (assembly GCA_031763545.1). Taxonomy (NCBI): domain Eukaryota; kingdom Metazoa; phylum Mollusca; class Polyplacophora; order Chitonida; family Mopaliidae; genus Mopalia; species Mopalia muscosa. The sequence continues at coordinate 6,938 of JARFOD010088137.1, read as the reverse complement.
ATGCATGTATATTATATAAAAAAAACAAACACAAGTACATGAAGGCAAATTTATGTAATTCAACAGATACAGCCGCGAAAGTGCTGAAAATAATGACGAGGAGTCGACCTGTATATGCCATAGTGACCCAGGTCCAGTCTGTGGGGTGACAGAGAGAAGAGAAATAGCTACACAATGCTACAGCTATAGTCACCTCCCATCCACCCATGCTTACATAGTTGCTTCCCCTTGCAGCATGGGCGTTTGCAATCAACATGCTTAAAATTGATCGTGTTGAAATACCTTTTTGTGAATTCTTCTTCTTGCCCTCATTATACCCACCTGGTGTTGCCGGGCGACTGTTGGTTGCCCCTGGAGACATGCTCCTCCCATAATCTGACCAGGGACTTTGAGATCGATTCTGGTTTAGAGACTCATTGAAAGCTCTGTCAGCCTCCTGTTGTTTCGCTGCCTGCTCTTCTGCAATTCTCTTTGCTTTCTCCTCGTATATTTCTTTCTCTTCTTTGGGCAAACTTCTCCACTGCCATAAAAAAAAAACACAAACATTTAGTGCTCTTTATTTAAACCGATTCAATAAAAATGAAAACAATTAAAGTTGAAAACATGTACAAACATTTCGCAATGAAATGTACAAAATATTTTGTTATCACAAAAAGAAAATATTTTTTACACAAACTAGAAAATGCTTTGTAATCAAATCAGAATTTTTTTTACCCAAAAAAGGAAACATTTTAAGGCAAAGATCTGTTATTTTTAGACGTTTATATCAAAAAATAATTTTCAATAATGGTTGGAGATACAATATAATTACGGGGCATTCATAGGTTCATAGACTGTCACTACACCAGTCCAAACAAAGAGAAACTGACTGGGGTATTTTGGTGGTGCAATAGTCTTAGTTGAATTGTTTTCACAAATAAGACACAATTACTTATTTTCAATACATTCCAAAGGAGCATGGATAGCATAAACACAGGTGGAAAATGCATTTAATTCAAAAGTGCTTCCTGGTCAATGAAAGTCATAACTGATCAGATACCAGAGGTATATTGCATACATGTCTATTTTGAACGTTCAGAACACAAAATCTGTGTTTAATTTCAACAAAATCTTACCAACAACACTATCACACAATGGCATTGCACTAGTATCATAAATTTGCAATAACACCTCATGGTGTTGTAGACTATCGCAAGGGTCAAATCAGTGGCAATAGTCAGCAGTAAGAGGTAGCCTTTATTTTAAAATTTTGAGAAAGTGGACAAATATGATGACATGCTTCCTTCTAACATGAAACATTCCCCACGTAATAAAATCTGAGCAGTGTTTTGTCTGATGATTAGGATTGAATACAGGTTATGAAACTCAACTGATGGTGTGCCAGGACTGCCCTTGACACCACTGACATCAAACAGGACGATGCAATACAAATACATATCAGAAACAGATCGGTTTCCTATGGCCCCTTAGCTCTGAGAGCAGCAGAGCAGCAAGAAGCTCCCCCCTTAACACTCTACACCTACCTTTGTTCCCACAATCCTACTGATATCACCAAACGAGGAATCTGGGTTTTCTTGTTGACAGGTCTTTCGAATCTCTCCAGCAAACACAATGTAACCACTAGGTACCCGCTTCACAGTACTTTTCTGAAAAACAAAATAAACACATCTGTGGTAATACAAAAATTAATGAACTTGCTTTAATATTATTACATTTTGTCCTTATCCCAAAATTCCTAAATATATCTGCTTAACCTGAAGTGTAATTTTCACAAATTTCTTACCATGAATAAGCACACCAGGGGAGACTCTCCAGTGGAGGTCACAAGCCAGCATCCTGACTATAATGACACCAGCCTGCTTGTAATATTCATACATGCACAAAAAAATAGCACGAATCCAGATAAAGCTAATAAACTTGAATGAGAATACACATTGAGAATATCAATCTACCTTTTTAGCTGATTTCTCAGGTTGAGGTGTTCTTGGCTCCTCAATGGAAATACTGGATGTATCAGCTATTGGCTCATCAACAGAGTCTGGAACAATCTCCATCTCAACATATGGTTCCTCAGCTGAGGCCTTCGCCAGCAATGGGGATGGTTCTTGCTGTTAACAACATTTAATTCAGGTTTAGTTGTACAAGATAATTTTCCACACAATGGTGTTTTCAAAGAGAAAAGACAACTACCCCATACTACGATTGACTATAATAATTCAACCCTTTTATCATGTAAGTCTAACGATTGACTATAATAATTTACCCTTTTTATCATTTTAAATCTAACAATTGACTATAATAATTTACCCTTTTTATCATTTTAAATCTAACGAAATCTAACAATTGACTATAATAATTTAACCTTTTTATCATTTTAAATCTAACGATTGACTATAATAATTTAACCTTTTTATCATTTTAAGTTTTAATAGACTTTTCATATGTGCTTAATCTATTTTCTAATACCAAATGAGTGGGTGTCAGCCCAACATATGAAGAAACCCACCTCAAACACAGCACAAACAATTGCAGAGACTGAAGACGCAGAAAAATCAACACTCTGGCTACACATAAATGTAAGTGCATAAATTTAGACTTAGAGGCCACAACAAAATGGCATTCATGTTGCCACTGGTAGGCTAGTCCCAGGAAGTCTGCCCTAACGATCGACCTTATAATGAATCAAAAAAGTAACATCACTCACCTTCCTTGGAACAATGGGTTTTTTGAAGAAATAAACTTCATCATCTGTTACCTTTGGTGATAATACTCTGTTTGGCTGTGAAAGAAAAAATAATTATCTCTACAAATCTCACCTAATATTTGATACAGCAAAAATGTTTAATACAATTTTTAAAAAGTCACGTGGTGATAGTGGTCAAATACAGGGTACACAGTTTTGAATATTTACACAAGTTATCAAGCTTTATTGAGTACATGTTAACATTATGTAAAAAATTGAAAAAAATCTGAATTTCCCTTTAAATTATATTACAAAGCCAAATAAATATCTAGATCTTTACTATGACCTACCTTGAATCCTTTTGGATATTTACGGATACATTTTTCAGCCTCCAGATATTTAGATTCACAAATAAACACATCGTGTTCAGGGATTTCAATGATACGGGCTGAAAATTATACAACTGTCATACTACATAAATGTGTAACACCATTGCTGTACACTAAGTTGGCTTCCCAATCAATTTTTTTTTTGGGGGGAGAAAAAGAAATAACCGCATAAGTTTTATGACACACTAACATGTAACAATAAAGACAAACTGTTTAACTGAATCATACTGAAAATATTGTCTTTTATCAAAACTAGAAAGCAGGACGCAACCAATTGAAATTCAAGACATTATTAAATGTTAACGGTATTTAAAATATCTTTACACCAAATATTATTTTGTAAACTCAAATACTTTTCACTTTTTTTCATATTATTACAGTGTTATATCCAAATTATGACAGCATTAGGGCAATAATTGCACTGAAATGAACTGGAGAAAATCTATCTGACTTACAGCTGAGGTATTCTTTAAAGTGTAGTACTGAACACTTTCCCATAATGCTGTAGAGGGGGTTGGTGTCCTCGATGGAGCTCAGGAACACTTCTCGTTTATAAAACAGCCTTGTCGGAGCATGGTCAACGTCCATTGGGCGAACAAACCAGGGACCAAAGAAAAATGGACTGCCGCTAAAACAGGCATAATATTCAGTTTTAGAATTTTAATATTCACATTCTTCAAATATGTTTAGTTCATAACTTCTACAAATGCACAATGTATAATTCACATGAAAGTCCCAGCAAATTCTTACAAACCTTTTGCATCTAAATCTGTTGAGGAAGATAGGTTGGTGTAGACTACACTTACAAGAATTCTGAAACACTGCCTTCACACAGATAGATGCCCACTATCTAAATACTCTATTGAAGATGAATGAAGCAGTGTACAGTCTAATCAACTGGGATTGAGTGTTTAAGAATCATTACCCTTTCCTTTTGACAGATGAAAAATATCTATTTAGAAATATAATGATGGTGAAGATTGGTAATAATGACAACGTGGAATCAACCAATACAGTTCAACAGACATTTATTGAACTTATACTTATTTGTTATAAAAAAATAAATCCACACTAATTTAAAGAGGTCTTATCAGTAATATAAGCATGAAGTAAAGAGAGATGAATAAAGAGTGGACAGGTGTCAGTACATACCTCTGGTCAGTCCAGATCCTGTCTATCTTAGCAATCAGGGGCCGGTTATCACTGGATCTCACGTACACACAATCACCTGACAAAACAGTACATATTAACATGCATGTCAGATCTTAACATTTAGTGAATATACATGAGGATTAATTAGTTCTGAAGGTAAACCAAAAGGCCACATACAATTTATAATTTGGTGAGGTTAAAGTCTGTTATACCAATGTGATTGGTTGTTTTCACAACCTCAGGGAATTTCTTTTTTTTTAATTGTCATGAACACTGAACCCTTTGTAAAGTAAGGTTATCATTCAAGTGGTGACAAAGTGAGAATAAATCTTTGAGTGATGGACAAAGAATGCCTCTGAATACTGTTAAGTTGAAAGTTAGTAAGGTGCCTTCTAATGTTGGCTAGTTGCATGGGTGAACTGTATGGTTTGAGAGTAGTTACCTATTTTGAAAGCCCCTGCTGGAATGTTGTATTGTTCATAATGTGTGAGACCATCTTCTACAGGGTTGACAGCTTCCACAAGAACATTCTGAAATTAGCACATCTTCTTTCAAACAATGATTTAAAATGTTTTTATTTATAAAGATGTAGCCTTTGAAATGTCACACATAGTATAGTCTTTATTGGACAAGTTGACAGAATCACATGAGATGTACTACAATATGGGAACAGCTATCCACTACATAATAAGACATGTACTACAATATACATGTAGGGGCTCTTGTCTAGTGAATCACATGCGATGTACTACAATATGGGAACAGCTATCCACTACATAATAAGACATGTACTACAATATACATGTAGGGGCTCTAGTATAGTGAGTCACATGAGATGTACTACAATATGGGAACAGCTATCCACTACATAATAAGACAGCTATCCACTACATAATAAGACATGTACTACAATATACATGTAGGGGCTCTAGTCTAGTGAATCATAAGATTTGTATTACAATATAGGAACTGCTGTCCACTAAATTATCAGAAACGTACTAAAACATAGTTTTGTTGGTTTGATTGGGGTTTAACATTGTACTCAAGGTTATTTCACTTATATGATGATGGATGGTCCACTTCACCCTGTTCCTAATTACTGTGAGAGAGAAAAAACCAAGAGAAACCTTGCTAAAACCACTCCCACGATGTGCCAGAGTCACATTGTGGGACACTTATACCTGACGGTCGACAGGTGGACTTGATCTTATGAATAGTCTACAATATAGAGCTTCTGTCTATATGTACTACAATTATGGAAGCTGTTTATTGTTTACTGAATCACAAAAAATGTCTGCTACAATATTATGGGCGCTGTCGTCAGTAAAATCATAAGAGATTGTTCATGCTTGTTGATGAACACCTGACATCAAGCCAATCCATCCATGTAAATTTGTAGTCAACATAAAATAAACATAAATATATAGCTATAAAATACTTTTTCATACATTTCTGATTTTATCAAGTATATGAGTTTCTCCGTCATCTAGATCATCTCTGTGCTCAGACTTGCCATTCTCTGCAAACACAGACGCCACCCGAATAGGAACCAGTGGAATGTCACGACTCACCACCTTAACATCGTCATTACGAGGCACCTGCCAGATCTGGGCAAACAAAACAAAAACACTTCAAAATACTCCCAGTTTCACTCAAATGTCAAGTTTAAACTTTCAAATTAGTAGTTTGCTGAAGAAATCACGATGGTTTACATTTAAAGTGTTGAAACAGTTTCAAGCTTGTTATAATGGCCTAGTACTGTTTTCCAAAAACATGTCTTTTAAGCTGCAAGTTACACACATCGAAACATCTTCAGCCGCTATACCAGTTTAACAAACACAATTTTAACAAAGAACAGATTTACACAGGCTGTCCTATGTCTCTTTTGTTAATCATTCTACATTCATAAATCAGCTTTTTTACAGGACATATGAAAGCAGTCAAAAATTTAAATGGTAAAATAGTAATAATACATCTTTTCTCAGTACGTTTGTCTCTCTAACTTTTACTCTGATATTTGAGTTGACGGTATCCTACATTGAGTAGCACTGACTGGTGCCTCTGCTTTGTCAAAACCAGGTTAATATTAGATTAATCGTCTGTATCAAGTTTTAGTATTTTTAATTAGGTTTATGTAATACAGATTGTTAGTACATAACTTACCTTGATCTTTTTGAAGGCTTTATGTCTGGCTGTGTATCTGAATTCACTCACGTACACATCCTTGTCTTCAAAGCCCTGTCACATAAACAGGTAAACACACATTTAAAATAAATGTAAAGCCCAAGAATTTGGGTAAAACATTGAGAAAAAAAAGTATCTAGATTGAAATGAAATGAAACCTAATAACTGGTAAAAACAATTAATCTTAGATGGACTGAATAATCTGAACAATGAAATTCATTTTCTTACCTCTGGTTTTTGTTTAAAATAGTCTTTCACAAACATCACATAACATTTTCCCAGAACATGGTTGAGGGGCACCTGAGTGAAGAAATCGCTCTTAAACACTTCCTGGATAATCCAAAAAAACAAACAACAGAATTTGATCAAGGTAAATAGGTCTAACACATAATATCACAACAAGTTTACTCCAGTGTGGTAGACGAATTCAAAAAACAAAAATAATACATGAATAAACAAGTGTAGAATCACTACAGCTGCGACATTAAGCTCTTTACTGGCCAGGGGTTATTTAGAATTAAGCTGATTAA
>JARFOD010088126.1:0-18282 GCA_031763545.1 Mopalia muscosa | reverse complement strand
AGAAAGCAACCTCTTTTCTCGCCTCTTACCATCGACCGAGGAAGCCGAAGGAGTATTCTGCAGGGCCATGGCCCACCCGCTCCCTCACGGGGCGAATTTAAATTAAAGTTATTATCATAATGACATGTATCTGACAACGTACCAGCTCACTGGGTAAAGAAACCCCCCACCACTCAATGTCACTATCACTTAACAAGGTATGACATCAAGATGCAAAACATAGGCATTACAACAGGCAACATATATTTTTTTTAAATTCTTCACTTTCTAGCACATTTTGTCTTATATTCATAACAAAACTACAAGATGTTAAAGAAAAGCAACAGGGGCTAAGTCAAAAATCAAAAGTAGGCCTATGGTGTCCAAAATGGTAATTGTGGTGTAAAGTAACTGGATGTCATTGTTTTTACAGTAACCCTATCTCGTTAAAGGTTCTTAAAACAGAGTGTCCAAATAAGGCTACTGTTCAATTCAGGGTGTCAAAAAGTAGGTGGACACCCCTCTGTCTAAACCATTAAAAAGCAGATTTGTCATAATATATATTTAATGTTAAAAAGCTATAAATATGAAACCTGAACCCATAAAGATTCCTTTTCCATGAAAATAGAAAAGAGAATAAATAAACCTCACAATATACAGCCATAAACAGGGTACACATGAAGATTAACAAAATTAATCAAATCAATTTATCCTGAATTGATTAACACCACCCTTCATTGACTACTCTATTACTTCAATTAGTTTGTAGCTTTATTCAGTCTCCATGGTTACTTAGTCATTGTTTGTGTCATTCAGTAGTAAAAATGAATGAATCTTTTATTGATAAGCATTCTTTGACACGCGTGAAATTTTCAACAGAATAACTATCAATAATAGAGCACAATAGTTACAAGGGTTTCACACTATTTTCTACTTTATCGTGACAACAAGCGTGAGTCGATCGCAAGATTAATTTGATTGGACAAGAAGCGCCAAGCTAATTAGCCTCATTGCCAGGTGTGAAATACAGGTATGACGTTGATAGCCCACTTAATCCCATACGGTCAGAGGCTGTCCCTTAAGGGCTTTTACAGGGGTACATGCATTGTGTAGGGGACAGGCGGGTCAGGACTATTGACATGGGGTGACATGTAATGATGGGAGAGGGGAGAAGGGGAGGGGGTAGACAGTGGCTACAGCCAACAAATCCATCCCATGGCAAGGATTGCTTGTTACATGTACATATTCATTCACTTGCAGTACCTGCGGACTGAGGTCTGACATCTCTGGAAAGACAAGGATGAACAGCTAGAAATTCTATGTCATTGGAAATTTTGGTAAAAAAAAAAAAATGCATAACACAAGATATAAAGAGATATTACATGCAGTTTTGATGAATTCTTTGATTCTAGTTTTAGCTGTGCTGTAGGGAAGGGTATTTACCTGACACTCACATGACACAGGTGATATCTATCGCCAAACTTTCACATTTACATGAGATAAAATGAGAATTGTTTATAATGTGTTATATTGTGTTATATTTTAACAAATTTCTGTCATTATGGGGTTGAACATAAACCCCTACCTGAGCCTCACTAACAACCACTTCTTAAGCCATAACCATAAGCTTAATTGATTTGTAGATCGGAAGAAAAAACAAAACACAATAGAATCTTATCAGCAAGGGGATTAACCACTTACACTCTACTAAGGTTTTACTGTAAAATACCCTGTTTGTCTGTATTACTATACAATTTAGAGATGATCTAGATTGGTTGATTTATTGATTGGTGTTTAACACCATGCTCAAGGATACATGCTGGCAGTGTACTTAAAAAAGTAAATACTATAGCTATACTATCTTGAATTAATGTTCCACCAGTGTTTGGTAAAGACATCATTTGTAAGCTCAGAACATTCAGGCTATAGACTCACACTTGTTTTGATACTGAAAATCAATATCTTTGTCGCTGCTCTCGCTTCAATCTCTGTCAACTAGTACATGCATTTTACAACCATTCTTTACTTCACAGTTCCAGACTATAAAAGAGTAATTTATAAACTATTTTATCATTCTAGTTTATCTGCTATTATAGAATTAAGAATGTTGTCATAGACAAAATCTAAGGTAAAAAAAAAATAAATAAAATAAAATTATTTGCCAAATCTTATTGAACCAATATCAGAATGAATGGTAAGTACATGTAGATAAAAAAAGAACCTCAGTTGATAAAAAAGGTAAAAAAAAACTAGAGCTGATCAAAAAGGTAAAAAAGAACTAGAGTTGATAAAAAGGGATAAAAAATAACAAGAGTTGATCAAAAAGAACTAGAGTTGATAAAAAAGGTAAAAAAGAACTAGAGTTGATAAAAAGGTAAAAAAGAACTAGAGTTGATAAAAAGGGTAAAAAAAGAACTAGAGTGGATAAAAAAGGTAAAAAATAACAAGAGTTGATCAAAAAGGTAAAAAAGAACTAGAGTGGATAAAAAAGGTAAAAAAAAGAACTAGAGTTGATAAAAAAGGTAAAAAAGAACTAGAGTTGATAAAAAGGTAAAGGAGAACTAGAGTTGATAAAAAAAAAAGGTAAAAAAGAACTAGAGTTGATAAAAAAGAACTAGAGTTGATAGAAAATAACCTAAGTGGATAAAAAAGAACTAGAGTTGGTAAAAAAGAATCTGAGTTGATAAAAAAAAACCCTGAGTTGATAAAAAAGAACCTGAGTAGACAAAAAAGAACTAGAGTGGATAAAAAAAGTAAAAGAGAACTAGAGTTGATAAAAAAGGTAAAAAAGAACTAGAGTTGATAAAAAAAAAAGGTAAAAAAGAACTAGAGTTGATAAAAAAGAACCTGAGTTGATAAAAAAGAACTAGAGTTGATGGAAAATAACCTAAGTTGATAAAAAAGAACTAGAGTTGGTAAAAAAGAACCTGAGTAGACAAAAAAGAACTAGAGTTGATAAAAAAGAGCCTGAGTTGATAAAAAAGAACCTGAGCTGATAAAAAAGAATTAGAGTTGATAAAAAAGAACCTGAGTAGACAAAAAAGAACTAGAGTTGATAAAAAAGAACCTGAGTAGACAAAAAAGAACTAGAGTTGATAAAAAAGAACCTGAGTTAATAAAAAAGAACCTGAGTTGATAAAAAAGAACCTGAGTTGATAAAAAAGAACCTGGGTTGATAAAAAAAGAACCTGAGTAGACAAAAAAGAACTAGAGTTGATAAAAAAAGGGCCTGAGTTGATTAAAAAAGAACCTTAGTAGAAAGAGAAAGAAATAACCTACAGTACATGTTTTTGAGTAGAAGGAAAAGAACCTACATGTAAGTAGGAAAGAAAATCTTTATGTAGCAAAAAATTTAAAAGATTAACAAAGTACTTTTAAAATAAAGTGTTTATCTTTACATCTGTGACAATAAAAACTGTGCTTACTCCCAATGCCATACCTGTGATTGGGTGACGATTGATTGATTTGTGTTTTACACCATGGTTACATGTATCTCACTTATATTACTGAGGTGTATTTCAACTATAATTTACACTGGCACAACTAAGATGTGAAGCATTTCAATAATGTTAGAAAGGTAATTTTCCTCCAGTTCTAAATCAAGACAGCATAACAACACTTCGAACAAACTACCCTCTATAGCCAGAGGGCCCCAAAGGTGAAGAAGAACAAAATGTGTGAGAAATCAGCTGTCGAGAGTAGAAGAAAAGAACCTTCGAGATTCCCAACCAAAATATTTGATAGATATTGAATAATGATAACGTTTCTCAAAAGAAATTCTTTATCTTTAAATCTGAGTGGATAAAAAGAGACATTTAATCAGCATATTTGATGTGAACCAATACATTTCAGATGCACATATAAACTTAAATTCACAAATCATATACAGCATCTGCACTATAGACTTTTAATTTGTATTCAAAATATCCGCTATAATTAATAGCGTTGAACGTGAACAAAAAACAGTCAGACGTAAAATTATATAAAATATATTCATAATAAATATGATATCTATACATTCTTAATTTTCTGATTTCATTTTAATTTAAACAATTATCAGCTGTTGAAATCTAGGCTTTAAAATACATTTGCTATTCTCCATAAATCTTACATTTTTATTCGACAAAGTACAAATTTATCATGTAGTATAGGCTCATTAAAACAGGGTTAATTGCTAATAAAATAAATTATGTCTAATGAAATGAATTTTTTTAGCAATTTATGCAAATTTCAGGTAAAATATCAGCCTTGATCAGCCACGTGCCAAGAAAGAAAAAATTCAGGCGATTTAATAATTTAGTAAAATTAATGAATTTAATTATGAATCATTTGCCAGGTGAAAAAACAAAACAACTGAAAAGACGAACACCTGGATATGTCATATTGGTGCAGGCTGCCTTCCTTACTTGATAAAGTGAAATCAATTCAATTAACAAAAACTGTGAAAATGAAGTAAGGCATTAAGTCAGAAATCAAAAGTATTTTATCTTAAATATGTTTTTTGCTTCACTTTTGAGTAACTGCGTGTCCAATTTTAACAGTTCTCCTATCTCCTACATGTTAAATCTACTTATCAGAAGGGGGTCCAAGAGTGAAGTCTTTCATCTATTAGATTTTAGAGATAAAAATATTAATTTATTGAGATAAATAAGGTATACTGTTTTGCACGACCAGATACTTTCCTGCGTCTAACATACTCTAAACCGTGATACCATATAATAAAAAAAAATTGGTGGAAGGGAGGGGGAGTAACACTTGTCGGAAGTATATCATTTGAGGTAACAGAATTGATTACGTGTTTGTTTTGGGAGTTTCACGTAAACATGGTACTCAAGAGTACATGTACATAATTTCAGAAATATGAGGACAGACTCGCCACATCCTATTCTGCCTATAAACTTAAATAGATTGACAACAACAAAAAGAGAGCAAATGTCATAAAAAACACTCCCTTCACATATCAAGTTTTGAGTCAACTAAAAAAGTATTGCGCCTTAAAAAAATTATACTGTATGAAAACTTATTCTTGTGTTGGACAAAATAATTAATTATTGTTCAAATTTATTAATTTATTGTTATAATATTGTATTAAAAAATGTTATTTATGAAAAATTTTGCAAATCATAGATGTACCCCTAACAAATTTGACAAAACGAAGATAAAAAATGTACTTTTACCTGTGTCTTCCTCATGATTATAACAAACATGTACATGTATACCAGTATAAAGTCGATGAGTTGATCTATTTACAGTCCTCATAAATAACCAATTCAAACACAGGAGTCAATACAAAACACCCCCAAAATGTCAGACGTATTTTAAAAATGTGTTCAATGATGTCTATTGTTGATAAAACAATAGCGATAATTATCAATTAATAAATGCTTTCCTACATTTGTAAAGCAGAGCCAAAACAAAATTACACAAAAATGTCGCATTTGGAAAATTTATTCAATGGTGCCGAATGTTGATATATGTCACCCAAAAGAATGCAAAAGTTGACAGAGAGACGGAAAGGATGTCCGAATTCCCGGACACCTGAATCATTGTGTCAGCCACTGACAATGTTTAATGTTTATTCATGTATTATCAATACCGAGAATGTCTAATTCAATCAAAAAGATCCCACAGTTTTGAGGGAAAAATGAATAACACAATCGATTTCAAAACAGTTCAAATTCGGGTAAAATTTTGTGAAAGAAATCAGGAATCCAGACACGCATGCTTTTGCTATTAGTGTTAGCTAGAAATCAAGAAGAGGGTGCCTCAAATCACCATTTTTACAAAATTGAGGGTGTCTCTTTAAATTTTCCTTATCTTTCCTACGTTAAATTTGATTGAACAACACTGAAAATCTCTCAAATTTTTATTTTATATACAATAAATTTTTTTTAATCTTATTCATTATCACAATAGTGTTTTGATGTTGAAATGTAAATTATGACTACAATTAGGACAGAACTTATAATTTGAATATGTAGCATATTTTATATTGCACAGTACAGGGAATTTTTTTTTGAAAGAAACGTTGTGTTTTTCTTACCCTCAATGAAGATCTTATAAATATCATTAATTATTACTTTAAACCAGAAAAAATTTTCACCAGTTTTTCATCAAATCATAAAATTTTAAAATTTTAAATGGATATTTCCTTCCTTTTTATTCTATCTTTTGGATATCAGTTGAAAAATGTTTTTCTTCAAATTTATTAATGGATAAATAACAAATTCTCAAAAATGATGACTCAAATTTATACTAAATTCTGATCAATGTATCATGAAATTTTCTTTCTTGATAATTATGGCTTTAATATTATGTCATAATTTCATTCTGTCTGGCAAAGCCCTAGTCTTGTGAGTCAGAAGTCAACCAGTTATTTAGTATGAGCATGCCAGCCACATGTTTCCTGTAAAAACAGAGGATTTCTACAGTCAATAACAAAAGCCTTAAGTTATTCTGACAATGCTCAAAAAATCAATCAGATGTTGACATTTTTGTAACAGGCTGAAGAGAAATAAAAGAATTAAAATTTAAAATCTTGACTTTAAACAATTTCCCCTACTAATATTAAACTGTATAACTGTTGTTTCAAAAGTTGTACCTATGTTAAACTAGTTTTCAATAATCTGCCTATTTTTTGTCTATTGTCCAATCATTTTAGTATTCCTGCTTATTACTTCTATTTAAGATGTTTTGCATCGAAAAAAAGAGAAGTAGCGCTAATTCAGCAAGCTTTTCTTGCGCTGAGCATTTTTTTTTTTACTTTGGTGAGATTTTTGTGGAAAAATCTTAATGTTTTAAATCCTGCTTTAAAATAGTGCTCTCAATAGAAAGAGGCCTGTAAAAGTTTTTCTTTTAAAGAAAAACAGTAAAATATTAAAAACATGTGTGGGCAGTGTGGCTTTGAATCCGATGCTTGCCTTTCATGAAAAAATGTGGACTCATTGGTAGTGTGACATCACAGAGAATTATCAAAACATATGCAAATTAAATTTAGAAGTGAACCAAATCTACGAAGTTACCATTTTCAAAGAAAATTCAGGTATTACTTTCTTCCCTTTGTATGTGCTTATACACGTACATGTATGTCATCTGACTTAAGATAAAAAAAACCTGAATGCTTGAAAGTATGTGTTAAACTAATTAGTCAAAGCAGCCAGTCTTATGCTTTAGAAGTTTATCATAATATAATTAAAACATAATTTATGAACACATTTTCTATCTGAAACAATAGTCATACGATGAAACTCCTTAACACGATTGTTAAATTGTTCAAACTTCACGAAATACTCGGATCCTTTTAAAGTTATGATTTTATTATACATGATATAAATAAAATCCAAAAACCGAGATACAAATACCTTATAACTTCTAGCACTTGGGACAGAGCAATAGGCTTTACCACAGGGGGTCATACATGTTATTTCTATGGCCAGTCCCAAAATTGTGTCCCAACTTTAGAAGTTATAGGGTACAAGTAAAATAATAATACAATAAAAAAACCTGTTATTTTGTCAAGAGTTACAGATTTTGGAACGAAAATCAGATTAAAATAAAGACCATTTTCATCTATATTCTCCAGTTTTTCAAAGTCAACAACAAAAAATTAATAAATAAAAGACATATACATAAAATTAATGCATAAAACATTAAGGAGAATCCGACTGAATTTTGATGACTTATATGTATGGCTTATCATACATGTATGTACATTCAATTAAGGACAAAAAAAAATTGTAAAATTAGGTAAAGTCATGCTTACCTTTTGCCTTACCTGTTAACAAGGCTAGTGGATTTAGACAGGTCTCTAAGTTTAACCCCCAGCTCTTTCACATTGTCAGATATATTTTGGAATAAAACCCTTACATTTAGCTATAGTTAGTTTGCAGTGCATTGTACCCTGAGTGACTACCCACTGTTGTTACGGCTTTTGACTTGTGCAGGCTGAATACAACTTCACGTAGCTGATAGCCAATACTTGTACCTGTCGTTAATTGCATAGCGTTCACTCGCTCCTGTAACCACGGCAACAGAGTTTGATCCGGACGTCCCATATATGTATATCAATTTCTCGAGTCAAAGCAACAAATACAGACGATGGCTTGACGGCCACTTTCTAACCTCCTAACCCTTTCAAAGTGTTGTAAATGATTTCTTTTATTTCTATTTAAATTGCCTTACGTTTACAGATCAGGTTGCCGCGGTAACAGCACAACTTCTGTGAATATCAGTAAAAATCTTGCCAAAAGGGATGGATTTTAGAATGCTAACAAACAGACATTTTATCAATTCTCTCCTTGTTTTCAACAAGTCGAGGGCCTTTCCTAGCATGAGGGCATTGCTGGGCATACATCATCATTGCCAGGATTCTATAGAAATAGGCCTTTAAGATATGCCGATGAATTGTAAACTAAAACAACGTGTCGTCATATCTTTATGTTGTTGGGGGCCCATCCGTTAAGGAAATCAATGAGCGCAATAATGGGGTATTGTCTGCGCCTCCTTTGAACTATTTTCTCGATCGCGCTGGCAGACAGGAACTGCCATAACTCTGCCCCCTCCGCAATATTCAATAACTGGATCCGTAACAACTTGATTAATCTGTACACACAATTTCCCGATCAATGGGCCATCTCATTTGTTTGTAGACATGCTCTCTAACAAAGAAAAGGCTATTCAAGACTTTAACAAGCTTCCATAAAAGATCTGAGTGCCGTATAAATAAATAAATAAATATATGTATGTATGTGAATGAATGAATGAATGAATGAATGAATGAATGAATGAATGAATGAATGAATGAATGAATGAATGAATGAAGTATACATGTAAAATGAATGAATGAATGAATGAAATGTAGATTGAATGAATGAATGAAATGTAGATTGAATGAATGAATGAAATGTAGATTGAATAAATGGATGAAATTTGAAATGAATGATTTTTGAATGTATGAAATTTGAAATGAACAAATGGAAAAAAAATTAAATGAATGAATGGAAGGAAATATTGATGGAATGAATGAAATATTGATTGATGGCATGAATGAAATATTGATTGATGGAATGAATGCAATATTGATTAAATGAATGAATGAATGAATGAAATTTGAAATGAATGAATGGAATGAAACATTGATTGAACGAATGAATGATTGAATCAATAAATCCACTAATCCCTAGGTCAACTGAGTGACCAATCAGTCAATCTATAAATGCAATTAATCAATATACAAAAAGAGAGTAAAGAAAAAAAATATGTTATAGCAAAAGTAAATATCCAAACAAAAAAAAGTTTTAAATTTACAGATCTCTGACAGAGAGACATTGGTGTATTTCAAAAAAAATTCTCAGCCACCACTGGAAAATCATTCGACAATGCAACCCACAGTCGCGTGAAATCCTATGTCTGGTGAGAAACTTTTGAAAAAAACACAGAGTAAAATGTATTGGCTGTATGTAGAATCTGGTAATAAATTTTTAACCTGAAAATTAGTGGTCGTGAGAAATTTTACATTTATTCCAGGGGTGTTTCCAGCCAATTAAAACAACTAATAACCAAAAACAAAAAAAATAAAAAAAAACTATTTGACAACAATTATTTTAATTATTATAAACTCAATTAAATACACAAATATAATAATGTCTCCATATTAAAAAAATGTGTTTTTTAATTTGACATTACCCATTTATCTTCTAATGATATTTCAACCAAATGGGTACCCACAAATAAAAAGACTGCACCAATATTATCGGGTAGATTTGATTAAAGAGTAACAAAATAGTAGATATTACCCTTTTGAACCCCGGGTTCCCAGAGAAGAAGAATGGATGTTTTTCTAGCCATATTTGCTACTAAACAACTTGAAAGTACATGAATAACTTCTGCTAGATCTGTTTACCTAGAGCCAGATAGAACAGAGTTGCTGATTGGACGAAAAGTTTATTTGAGTTGTTTATAAATACTGTTAAATGGCGGCCGATAAAGCGGCCACTGGAGTTCAAAGGGTTAAACAAAACTGATACAGATGCTTGCATGTCAGAAAATTATTACAAAAAACGATTTTGCTATCAAAATATGCACATTTGTAAAGGTCTTTTGAGAAGAAAAAAAATCATTATTATTATTTTTTTTATTTTTATTTTTTTCAAAAGCCAATTAAAACTTTAGACTCGGAGGTAAACTTTGTGTTGGCCCTAAGGTCTAACAGATCTATAGCAACACTTCTTAACCGTGTCCGACTCCGAAATTAACAACAAAATAACATTAATATTAACTTTCTAAATAAACCCAAATTTTTTTTGTTGTTTTTCTTCAGATTTTCAAACAAATAGAACTGGGGAGCCAGTAATCCAACTTACAGAATCAACTTGATACATGTACATGTACAGAAATGTAGAAGAAAAGAAAAACGGTATGTACATCATGTACAACATGTTCTAACTGGGAATTGATAAAAACGTGGACCATTTAGGTTTGTATTGCAGACATATATAACTATGATACAGCATAAGCTATATATGTACAATGGTGGAAAGCATTAGCAAATATGAATTCTTTTCTGTGATTTCACACAATTTTCCAGTTCCCGTCACAAATAATTGGATAATAGGGGAGAAAATTGCTTGATAAAGCCCTTAAATCCTTGGTTCCCACCCAATTATAGGAACAATGGTGTGTTAGCCTTTCCGCTCTTCAAAACTATTACAATGAAAAGCAACGGATGTTGCTATTAATTTAACATTTTCTCCCATACGTCAAATCGTGATAAAATAGAGGTGAAGACAGAAAATCTAATAGTTAATGCCTAGATAAAGTACTATAATTTTCAGGCAGAGTTTTAATGCAATATTTAGTCAAATAAGTTTAGAATGCATAATTTGGGAAAATTGTAAATTTATAATGTACAAATGTATATTAAGTGACAAGGATTGAAGAAAATAGTGCAAAATGTATAATATATGAGTGATGGTTGGCTCAGTGACACGATCTGGACTACTTTCATGTACTGTCTCAAGAGTATTTCACATACAGGAAAATATTGTATTCCAAGTTAACCTTACTCTGAGACTGGTTTGAGAGTACCAATGAGGCAATGACTTTGAATAGAAATGTACTTGTAATAGAAAATATCTTGAAAATCCACCATGACAAGATTTATTTGTTTGTTTGATTGGGATTCAAAATCATACTCAAGGCTATTTCACTTATAATATGACGGCAGATTATCCACTTCACACTGCACCAAGCCATCCATTATGGTGGAAAACTGGAAGTACCCCTCCACCCCCGCGATTGGCGAAGCCACATCTTGTGACTCACTCATATACCTGAGGGTCAACAGATGACTTGATCCTGTCAATGGTACATTGCAATACTCACTAAGCCATGGCCGCGGGCCCACCATTGCAAGAGCCATAAGACATAATTTAAGTGATATACAATGAAGAGTGGTGCAGCAGTCCAACTACCGAAAGTGTCTTGCCTTGCACAGCTCCTTGTTTAAAGTAACCCGTGTCCACTTCATAGTCTTAGTTGGAGACCCATCTACTGGTCATTTGAAACAGGAAGATTTTTAAAAATGGTTAAAATGACTGCTAAAAATGCTTAATTTTGACATGGCAAAGGATATGAAAACTGAAAATTTATAGGATGGACACAATTTCTCAGAAAAGAGATTTCTGACACCCAGATTCCCAATCCTAGCTAATTCACTGGTCCACTCCTTAACAAAACTTTTTTGCCAATCTGTTTCCTCTATATACAGAAATAAGTACTGTATAAATCAATCCTGTGGAGCATTTTTAAAAAAAATCTACATGTAGATCAATTTAGACCAGAATTTATCCTGGTTGTTTCAAATATATATATTTAATAAATGTATTTATCATATATTTAATATAAAAAGTAACAAATTATCTAAACAACAATACTGTAGACAAAGCAGCTAAGAATTTGTCGTAGTGAAGGCATTTACAGAACTTAGGTTAAGTCTCAATTTGACAAATACATTTCAAGTTAAATAGTTAGGGGTTATCTTACATGTAACAGATTTGCCACTGATCTACCCCTCTTAAATACATGTACATGTAGAGTGGAAAACCAAGAGGAAACCTCATGCAAAAAATACCCCTGCAATTGTCAGGTCACCTCATGTCGCCTGTGTGACTATTGAATGGCTTACACAGAGGGCTGTAGGTCCGTCCTTTGGACACCCTGCAATGAAAAATTGCCTCATTTTGGACACCCTGCTAGAAGAAACTTCAACATGCAAGAACTGTTATAATTGGACAGCCAGTTGGCCTAAAAAAAAAAATGCTGTGTTTCCTCTAATGGCTTGAAAAAAATAGTCTAGGCAGGCAGGATTTTTTTTTTTTTTTTAGATGTTGTACAGAACAGTCGATATTAAATAAAAGTGATACAGATGCTTGCGTGACCAAAAAACATTACAAAAAACAAGTTTGCTATCAAAATATGCCATTTTGTGAAGGTCTTTAAAAAAAAAAATTAAAAAAAATAAAAAATTGGAATATTTTTTTTTTTGGAAAACCGTACACCATTTTGGACACCATGCTTTTGATTTTTGGTTGACTATGGAGAATATGTTTTCACTACAGGAGGATCAATATAAAATTAGCCAAAAAGACCTACATGTACATCAACTATTAGAGAAATACTCTTCTAAAATTATATCTTTGCCCAAAAAAGTAAAATTAACATAAGAACCAGATGTCAAACAATTTACCTGTAGGCTACATAACATCATGGTGCTGGTACTCAGTTGAAAACGTTGAATGAAGAGATCTGGCTTTATCAATTAGGCTAAAACTTCCAGTGTTGTCAAGGTGAAGTGAAATTGACATGCCAGCTGTGAAATTAGCCCAGAAAGAAATGTGACAATTATCCCCTAAAACAGGCCATGACTTTAAATAAATTTAGAACTTTGGTTGAAATGGATATCCTGTCCAGACAAATGGGCCAGGCCTAGACAATTCCACTCTCCTATGTAACATGGCCTTAAAATACACTCGCACAAAGACAATGGATAAAGTATCGGGTTTCTAAAATTCCAGTATTACACATAAAATGAAATTTTAGACAGCAATGTTCAAGATTAACTTTTAACTAAACTGGCCAGAGTTGACCCCTTCCCCAAATATCTACATGTACATGTGTGAGAAAAGTGCACCAAAATTGAACTTCACGAAGCATGTTAATGCAATATTGATCTCAAAAAAACATTAGCTAAAGATTTACTGCAAAGTTGCACACAGAAAGTTAGACATTTGTAATTGGGACTTATTCTACTATATGTACTTGTATGTTGTAAGAGTAAAAAAAAAACTTTTAGTTGGTTTGTTTGCGTGGACTTTAACGTTGTACTCAAGGGTACTTCACTTATATGATGACAGATCCTACACTTCTTAAACTCTGCCTTTAATACCTAAATGAGATGAAACACCAGGAGGAAACCTCATTAAAATCAAAAAGCCACAAGCTATGACTGGTATTCAGGATGTATTTTCAAGGTAAACATCATCAATAAAATTTAATGCTAAAACCCTTTAAAAATGTAAGATAAATTTACAGAAAGAACTTTAAGAGGTATTGAATTTAGGAGAAAAGACTTTAAAACAGTACAAGCATAACAACAAGAAATTTGAACTTTTCCCCATTTGAAATGAATAAATTAGCAACAGCGACAATGTACAAGAATAATTCTTTTTAAGCAAGTTTTCAAAAACTTTCAGAAGTTAAAATCAACTTCATGTTTTCTTGCTAATAATTACAGTGTAGCAGAGACCTCAGCTCAGATATATGTAGGTAAAATAGAAAAAAGATTAAGTGAACAAAAGACAAAAAGTATAATAAGTTTGTTCTCTGAGTGTAGATATTTATGCAGTGACTGGTGAAATAAACTGAATCTATGTACTTAAGAATTTATAATTCACTTTCATAAAGCTCTCTTTAAGTTCGTAAAAGGGTTTAACTTTAAAAGTCAAATGGTTTGATAAAATAAATAGTCAAGCCATTGTAGAGACCTCTAAATACATTACCATGGTAACTAAACTTTCTACCAAAACTTTTGTGAGCTTAGATCTTGTTTGTCCACTTGTCCAATGAATAGAGAGAACCCCACTGGGCTAGTACAATAAAGGGATTTTTATGACTGCAAAGCAGCAGACTTGAACTTCAGTTGCCCAGGGGCCACTTGTTCGAAAAGCTATTAAATTTAATTTTTTAATACATATAGATGACGTCATGTTAAAGGTTTATCTCTTAATCCACTATTAGCAGTTTAATCTGGCGTCAGCGATTTAATCTGGCGTCAGCAACTATTACTCTTTCAAGCAACTGAATCCAGGTCAAAATACATGACCTTCAGTGCTGGGCAACAAATTGCTACTACAAATGAGGGGGTCGCAAGAAATTTGACATTTTTCCCAGGGGTGTTCCCTCTTAACAGCACCCATCATGTTCAATTATCCACATTTGGAAGATATGGCAACAAACAATAACGAGATAATAAAAAAAACAAGAAAAAACAAGAATGATAAAACAATGACATCCCAACAGATAAACTTTATGTTGCCCGTTAGGTCTGACTGCACCAGGGCAAACAAGAAGCTCCCATCGTATGATACCTCCAGCTAAATCACTCAAACTTTCTACTTGTACCCAGTGCATCTTGCAAACCATTTAGAGCAACTAAAATAGCCAGTGCAAAGTCAATTAGCCGTTTCAATACTCCAACTTTTTAAAAAAATGTTAAAAGTTTAAATGGTTTATTGGATGCAGTATATATTTTTTATATATATGTAGTAAGCTTAAATAAAATTTACATGTTATTCTTTTTCACGCTTTTATAGAGTGAGAAAGACAGGGAGTGATATTCCTTACCTTATACTCTCTGGGCTTGCCTGTGTCAAAATGAACTATATAGATAAAACAGCTAAAAGGCTAAAAAGCTAACGGGACAGGCTTTTAATTCAGACTGAAACGGGTCAAAAGGAGACCATACTTGGAGCTGTGCACATGAAATTTTGTCGTAACTATAGAAACGATAACAATATCTGGGGGGCTAACCGTTATAAATTATTGTTGTAGATTGTGAATACCAATAGAGTGTAATCTGGCAATAAATACTTCACAACTAGGTCAAATAAACGCCCTAATAGCATTTCAACACCAGTTTACTGCTATGGGGAAAAATATCATGATTGAAGTTTCTCTAGAAACTTTTGGATAACATTTTTTGGTAGCTGTGTATGGGATTTAAATTTCGTCTTCTTTTTTTTTTTTAAATATAAATTTAGTTCAGACATTTATTCATACAAAAAGCAAAAATAACTGTCTTTGATTTTGTTGAAACCTACATGTAGATTCTTGAGGCAATAGTCTTCATGACATATATAATTTAGATTTTATTTTATTTTCAGTTACTGTTTTTTTTTAAAATAGTGATTGGATTATGATATTGTTTTTTAACAACTACATGGCCTGCAGTCGTAGCTTTGTGGTAGCATAGGTGCTTATTAATCCTACTTCAATCTATCATTCATGGATGGAGTCCATCTGTCAAACACTTAGGTATATGTGGCTCCAGCAATTGTGGGGGTGGTTTTGACAAGGTTTCCTCTCGGTTTCCCACCATAATTAGGCAAGGAGCAGTGGTAAGTGGACAAACTGTCATCATATAAGTGAAATACCCTTGAGTATGATGTTAAAATCCAATCAAACAAATAAACAATGATCTTATTAATACAAAAATAAAACCAACTTATCAATTTATTAGGATATCTCCATTGTCAAATAAGGAGATCGTTTTAACAATATGCAACAAGCAATGTCACACACACCTTGACCACTTTCAGGCTGAGACATTTCAGAATAATGTTCCAGGGCCCGTTCCACTAACCCATCTTTGCCTAAGTCATATTAATTGCCATGGCGACCAGTACTGGAGGCAGGGGCTTATCCAGAAATCAAAAGTAGGGTGTCCAAACCTCTTTTCTGGCCTCTTACGATCGACCAAGAAGCCAAGGGAGTATTCTTCAGGGCAATGGCCCACCCGCTCCCTCACTGGGCGGCTTAACTAGAAGCTTTATCCATGCAATATCACATCTACATTGCCATAAACTTTTTGGGGGATAGGTTCAGTAGTGTTGTTTTTCCTATAAAATGTTTGTTTATTTATTTCATTCAGTGGGGTTAAACAGTGTACTCAAGGGTACTTCACTTACATGGTGACAGATTGTCCACTTCACACCTCATAAAACGCATCCTCCCAATTGTTGGTGCCACATTATGTGACTTGCTCAAATAACTGATGGTCAACAGTTTGAATCAATTCCGTGCATGGTAGATCGAAGTAGAACTAGTAAGGGCACACTAACCAATATGCCACAGCCTTGGGCCCCAAATAAAAGGTTGCTGGCTTATGTCAGGAGTGTACTCAGGCTGTTTTAACTTAGTACTAAAGGAATATTAATTTCTTTACTTAAACCACAACAGTTCACATTTCACAAGAGAGTTAGTGTGGCTTTTCACAGTAGGAATATATTTTTATTATGGAGAAGGTAAGTTTTGCCTGCCTCCACCGGTATATTACCTCCAGTCTCTGGTTGAAACAACAAGTACATGTTCTATTGTCTTGATTGAAGTATACATCATCATAGCATTGAACACAATCCAATCTTTCAATCCCATTACAAAACCATGAAAAAAATGTTCCTCAATAATTTAATTGTTTGATTTGTTTGTTTGATTGGGGTTTAACGTCGTACTCAAGGGTATTTCACTTATATGGTGATGGATTGTCCACTTTACACTGTTCCTAGCCTTATTATGGTGGAAAATAGGGAGGAAACCTCGTAAAAACCACCAGTGGTCGACTGTTGAGGGTCAACCAATAGACTTGATCCTGTGAACACTACATCGAAAAAGTCTCAGAAAGCACACTCGCTAGCCATTCAGCCATGGCCACAGTCCCTCAATAATTTAAAATTATAAAAAGGCATTTCTATTGCCATACAATTGGTATATGTAACTTTAGGGGTGTGTTTAGATCCTTAATTTAGCCGTTTTAGAAATTGTTTCAATTAATGGAAATATATGTAAGCCCTGCATAAGTACATAGGGTAACCTTTTTAATGTTAATTGCCATGACAACACCATACCTTAACACTGGTTGTCATAGTAATCAAGTCACATGTTAATTTATAGTCTGGATAATACTTTTGTTAAAACTACGGTACAAGTATGTGATTAATTTGAGAGAAATGGAAGGACATCTATATACTCCCTACAAGCTTATCTTGATGTAATATTTTTGACATACAAAACACTGTACAATTTATTATTTTCGTAATGAAATTGAAACATGAAACTTACATGTACATACACGATTAACAAATTTCTGCTTTGCAAATAAAACTTCTTCAACTTGTAAACCGGCCAGAAAATAAATTTATGATGTTTTTCTCTCATTGACATTATTCCTGTTAGTGCATGTGGCACTTTGCCCGTAAATCATGTGACTTTGAACCAAAAATAAATATTTTATGTGAAATGTCTAAACTTGCAAACTCACAGTAAAAAGAATTTATGAGTTTTTGTCATATATTAACATGATACTGGTACAAGGCAAAGCCTTTGGCAAAATGCCTATCCCGGCAAATTAACTTTGAATTAATCCACAATAACTTCCATGCGATTTCTTCAATAAAGTCACCAAGAGCAGAACAAAAATGTAAACTAGAGAGTTTTTGAATTTGAGAATTCAAGGAATATATTTCCGTCACGTCAGCTGGTCTTTCAAAAAAATAATTTAATCGAGGGGATAAAAGACTGTATAGAATTCTATTCTTCTGGATATATACAAATATTGTATATATGTGTGTTCTATGAATTGCTAAGGTCAACCAATCATAACCAAGGAGATGATAGCCATTTAACAGTAGAGACATTCATAAAAAAAAAGAGAAAATTCAGAGTTTAACAAATTCAAAATGACTTAAAGGATGCAAACTGTTAACTTGTAAAAGACATACTGTGATTAATGAATTTCAATTGAATTGAAGAATGTAAATTTTTAATTGAATTCATGATTCAGAAAAACTCTGAACAGGTTATAGTTAGTTTACATGTATCCGGGACAACCAAACATTAACCAGGGCAAGGCAATCTCACCTGTCTGTCAACTGAAAAATGAATTGGCCTCATATATTTAAAATACAAACATTATTTTTAGTTTATTTCAGTCCAATACCCATGGGGGGGGGGGGGGGGGGGGTTTTTTTT
>JARFOD010088115.1:0-18287 GCA_031763545.1 Mopalia muscosa | reverse complement strand
GTTTAGCATCATATTAAGCTGCATTCCAAATTTGAAGTCTCTATCTTAAGCGGTTTGGGTTCTATCCTGTTCACGTCGTCATGTCAAAAAAGAGACAGATCGTGGCATATTTGTTGCCATGGAAACCTGAAATTTGTTCACGATGGTCCCATTTTCAATAGGAGTCTAGTTTAGCATCATATTAAGCTGCATTCCAAATTTGATCCCTCTATCTTAAGCGGTTTGGCTTCTATCCTGTTCACATCATCCTCAGGGAAAGTTGGACCGACAGACAGACAGACAGACCGACCGACAGACAGAGTGAGTTATAGAGCTGCTCAGTCGCAGCTAAAAATAATCATTTAGCAAGTTTATTAAGAACATGATATGGTTCCTTAATTTTAATTAATCCACAATCCTGTGGCAGTGTGTATATATTTTAGGAATAGAAATGGCTTACATTTGCTTTGGTTTTGCTTTCTTATCTGCCTCAAAAAACAGATTCTCTGACTCATCTCTTTGCATCTTAACGGCACCATCCGAATCCTTCACAGCAATCAACTCTTTTATTCCTGCCACTATCTCTTCTCGAGTTGTAGCTTTACTGAAACACAAGGAAACGATTGATTGATTCATTGAATGATTGGTATTTTGCCCAAGGGTTTGTCACTTATACGATAGTGGTGTCTTCCAACAATAAGTGACACTAGCACAACCATAAAATGTGAAGTAAATTGTGTGTTTGATTGGTGTTTAACATCGTACTCAAGGGTATTTCACTTATATGACAACGGAAAGAAATACAGAACATTACAAAGAGATCTGCTTCTCGTTTACCGCTTAGCTCTGCGAACACAAGGGCAACAGAAAGCAACCTCTTTTCTCGCCTCTTACGATAGACCGAGGAAGCCGAGTGAGTAGTCTGCAGGGCCATGGCCTACCCGCTCCCTCACAGGGGTGAAATGTTTTGATATCGTTAGAAAGTTAATATTCTTTCAGTGCTAAGTTTTGTTTGTTTAATTGAGTTAACGTCCTAGTAAAGGTGTATTTCACTCACATGCCAGTGTGCCAGCCCAATGCGTGAAGTAAACCACCCTCAATACAGCACAACCAAATGCACCTGTGTGTGCATTTAAGTTTCACCTGTGTGTGTATGTAAGTTTCACCTGTGTATTTAAGGACTCTATCGCTAGTCAGGAATAAAGTTTTCGTGTCTTTTGCGGGTAATTCCAAAGGATCTTCATATTAACATCATATATATTTAGAAAGCAGAGAATTTCAAGATTCTGTACATAATGTCATGTTATAATTTGTTTTATTTTATAATGACAAATTTAAAGAAAAACGTCAAATAATTTTTTAAAACATACCCTTGTTTGTAACTCTTATTTTACATACAATGTAGATGGTTTGAGATTTTTTGTCCAAACTTGCACTGGTAATTAAACTAGAAAACCATCATAGGGTTTTTCTAAATTCAAGTTAGTTTTTGAAAAATCGATAAAAATATATGTAAAAAAGTACAAATCTGCCCCTAAAAAAATATTTGCTAAATATTTTCAAAACGTAAAATCAATGTAAAAAAACTGCATGACAGTTTCTTAAACCTTTCGCTGCTGATGTACGCCAATTGGCACCATAAACAAACTTCGATTATGTGCTGATGTACGCTGATCGGCGACTGATGTACAAAACATTGATGCTCTATTTCCAATAATTCATGGTGTATTTTGACCTCAAAGTTTCTCACACCAATGACTAATAATTTGTGTTTAATCCCAGCAATAGATATATGCATATTGCACAGTCCAGCAGTGAAAGGGTTAAATAATGGCTTCAAGATTGTCTGTGTCAAATTTCAAAGACTTACATGACGAAGTATTGTGCACTTCACACAGCCTTATTATTGTGGAAAACCCAAGAGGAAACCTTGTAAAAACACCCCAGCGCTTGCAGGAGCCACAACATGTGACTCGCTCATATACCTGATGGTCAGACACGATCCCATGAACAGTAAATCGAAGCAAGTTCAGTTTAGGAAGTGCAATCTCTACCACAGCCAGGGGCCATTACCAGGTTTAAAAACAACAAATTAAACACAAATGTATAGACATTATAGAGACATGTAGAGACTAAAATAAATTTCATCTCCCAAATTAAATCTTTACATACATGTATCTCTATGTACACTACAGAGAGCATGTTGATTGATTGGTTGGTTGGTGTTTAATGGTGTGCTTGAGGGTATTTCACTTATTTGATGAAGATGTACCCCCAAAGAGTAATGTGTTTGTTTGTTTGTTTGTTTGATTGGGGTTTTACATCATACTAAAGGGTATTTCACTTATATGGCAAAGGACTGTCCACTTCACACTGCTCCTAGTCTAATTACGGTGGAAAATGTGAGAGGAAACTTCATACATACCAACCCTGTGATTGCTGTGGAGAGTTTTTAATTTTAACCTAGTTAAAGTTGTTGATGAAATTTAATCGTAAAGGGGAGTGCTGAGTAAGCCACCACTCTTCTTATTCTCTCCTTTCATTGAGAGGCCTGTATATGATGATGTGTACAGCATCACAACCATAATGTGAAGTGTTATATACAAATGCTCTGTTGCAAAATTAATGTTCCTTCAATAGCGGACGCCATAAATACACTCATCCAATTACCTTGTCCTTAGTTTTGTCAGGGAGTCACAGACTACATGTACATGTATATATTTACTTGTACATGGGATTTTAATTTAATTTTGTTAAAAAGCTGTTATTTTACGGTGCAATTTGTTGAAAGATTCCATCTCTTCGGATCTGATAGACTGCTGGGAAAGTCGTCACACCATATTTGGCAACAGACTGTTTATTCATCCTTCTCACAATAAGTTCCTCATGGGCAGACAAATCTAAGATTACCTAAAAAAAAATGACATAAAAAAGCACTGCTATGAATTATTTTTGAATGTTAAAATTTTGTTTATGGTAGGATTGCGGCATAATGTTTAAATAATGCACCTTTAAATTAGGATACATTTATTAATTTTGGATAATAACATTTAAATATGAAACATCCATGTGTCAATACATGTGCCTACAGGTATTGATTAACATCATTTAGACTGTTTGTTTGTTTGATTGATTGGGGTTTAACGTCATAGTCAAGGGTATTTCACTTATATGACTACGGATTGTCCACTTCACACTGCATCTATATTACTGTGGAAAACCGAGAGGAAACCTCGTAAAAATCAACCCTGCGGTTGCCAGAGCCACAACATGTGGATTGCTCATGTACTTGATGGTCGACAGGTGGACTGGATCCTGTGAAAGGTACATTGAAGCAGGTTCAGTATAGTAGGCCAACACCCTACCATGGCCCACGGACACGGGCCCCTCATTTTGAGGGGTCCAATATAGGACCCTAAAAAACAAATAAAAACCCAATTTCAGCAGAAATGTATTAAATATTTCTCTTTCAACTTGGAATATTTAATATTTTATTAAAATTCAATTTCAATCGGAGATTTTATTTAAAATACTTTGGGTTTTAATAAAATCAAATGTATATCAAATCAGAATTTGATTAAATTTTGGACAACCAAAATTTTTTTTAAAAACCCAAACAATTTTTGTGGAATGTGTAGATTTGTTAGTATCTTAACAATTTTATTTGTTTATGTTTGATTGGGCTGTATTAAAAATGGAAATGCATTGATCTACAGCATAATGACATCATACATATATTGCCTAAGGGCGACTGCACAATTTAACAAATATCACTACATTCAAAATGGTCCTGGTGTATGACCCAGCGATCTATACCCAAGTGACTATCCCACTCCACTGACATAATATTTAACAAACTTTACTTTGCGCCTGCCTAATTATTCCCTTGATTCATTGATGGGTCTGTTGGATGGCTGTCATATATCCATGTAGATATGACCTGCCCCAGAAAAATACAGACTGTCACAACTTACTGTTTTGAATATTGCTCTGTCAAAGATAAAATAGTATACCCGGTCAATAGTAAATACAGCTAACCTCGTCAATCATTCAAACAAGGAAATAACTACCCAGGGCCAAAGTAAACTTTGGTGATAAATATACATACCTCGACTCCCAGATCTGTGGACTCCTCCTCAAAGACAAGAATAGCTAATTTCTGATTACCAGGAATGTCTGTCCAGATCTCATGGACCACTCTGAAAGCATCAATAACACAGAAATAACAGACTTTTCCACGGCGACATGGTTAGATCTAATATAACGATAAAACAAAATTAAAGTATGTAATTGAGTCTTTTGAAAACAAACAGAGAACTGATTTGTTTCGTTAAGAGAGGGTAAAACACAACAAACGCATCTCTCCATCCAATAGAAAATGTCCTAAAATATATATTAAAATATTTGTTTTTGACATATATAGATATCCTTGCTTTATATCTTGATTTGAAGTAGACAAGCCTGTGTTGTTCGCAGTTTGTTTTTGACGCAGACATTTTGTGAATGGAGTCTCAGAAATCAGCCAATCAAATTGAGTATTAAGCATGTATACAATGATGATGCAATCTTGCTCCATTTAAACCTACATGTAGGTTATATTAGCAATTTTGAAACAGTGTATAGTTTAGTTTCCTATTGTCATCTATTGCAAATTTGTAATTGGATCAAAGGTTAATCTTTCGTGAGTAATTTCAAGGAGAATTTCAAGGAGAACATATCGGCCTGCGCTTCATGGGCAGTTAAAACACCACTGCCAAGATTGGTATGTACACTCGACAATGAGGTTACTCGGGCATAGTAAATACCCAACAGTGAGCTACGATCAACTATGTCAGCTACTAAACGGTATACAGAAAGAGTGATGAGAAGGGGGAAGAGGGCTTCTTTGGACTCTCTGGTAACAACATTTACATTTTAAAATCTCTTGAAGTATTACCTTATTTGTTTTTGTTCATACAATTCCTTGAATTGATCAACTTTCTCTTTTTTTTTTACTTCACTCATTCATTAAGGACACTTGGGCAACAGAAAGTTCCTTCAAAACTACCCGCTACATGTAAAATAGATTTGAGAACCAAATTCCAGGCATTGCAAGAAGTCATTTTTTTCAAGTACATTTTACGAAAAATTGAAATTCAGATTTACCAAAATTGAAGAAAATTAAGATTCGACAGCCCTTTGATAATATGGATAGACGACATGTATGTATTTAAAATAAAAGCTCTGATTTAAATTCAATTTCAATCTACAAACTATTGAATATCCATAGATGAAAGAAATTATTGTCTTTGTTCAGGTAAAATAAAGTTTTATTATACTGGCGGTGCCTTTAATCATCTTCCTCAGTCAACGTCAATCAACCTGTTCATGCATATGTACAGGTACTGCGACCAGGCTCTCACAGCTTTGTTTTTCCGTTCCGGTTAGATTTTTTGGATGGCTGGACAAACACAAAGGGGAAACACATTTCACAATCTTCAGCAAATGATGGTCGCTGTTCCAAACAGTAATGAGTTATCTTTATTGGGGACAAGCCCGGACAACATACAAGCTTTGAAAACTATAACTTGGTCTCCTCTATGGAGTAAGGTGACTACTCCAAAGAAGGATGAAAAATTCATATTGACTCAATAGTTCGGTTTATTATCAAACCATCATCAGGAGTCTCCTCTATGGCTGGCCCACATTCTTATATATTTATATGTGTCCTCATAAAAATATATATATATATATATACATATCAAATATATATATATGTGTCCTCATATTTACATATATTAAATACATGCACATGTGTATTTATATAAGAAACAAACATTATTACAGATATACATTTACACATACATGTATATACATGTAGGCCCCCCTAGGTATATAAAATAAATATCTTTTAATAATATGGAATAATAAAAAGAAAACATATTATGTCACACATTTTTCCAATTTAGTGTCCTGTAGGCCATTTAACACAATTCTGGGGATCTTTTACAGGATGAAAATTGTTGTTATTTACATATGATTACCATACAATGTCATATGCTTATAAATCTTTGAAACGATTGATATCTTGTTTTTTTATTTGTTTTGTTTGGTTTATTTGGGGTTTAATGCCTACATGTAATCTACAATTATTTTACTCATATCACAGTTTTCTAGCTAAATATATCACTCATCAGTGAAGAGACAGTTCCGCCAGGTTAAAACAAGCTGTACAAGGATGTACACAACATTAACACTTTAGACCTGACATTTTAACATTTCAGTTTCTCTGATGTTCTCATTACAGACAGATACTAATTAAATAATTCACCTGACACACAAAAAAGCTTGGTGTGTAGTGTGTATACATGTATATGTAACATATGTGACCCGTTATTGCTAAATGAGTCACTTGGGGGAAATCTGACATTTGTCATTATCTATATAGTGGTAATCTACATTCTTTTGTCTTTCCAAAGGTCCCAAAAGTTTGAAAATCGGAAACCCCGTGTCGATAAAGAGACTAGAATATTTTTAATTGTGCGATGAAAACAGGCCATTGTTTCACTTAATTAGCACGGATTTACGTAGACTTGCCTCATTAAATCATACATATTTATGATTACATGCATTTAAACACCAGTTTGATTATTTATTTGTTTAGAAAACATTATAACGAAAGGATATAAGCAAAAAACAAAAACTAAACATTTCACACATTTTAAGCTTGTATTGCCTGGAGTGTCATTTATAGGTGTGCGACTTCCGACTCATTTGACTATAACGGGTCACATATGTCATGGTTTAACTTGTCCACTAGTTAAGCCTAAGGGTAGCTACTTTAAGCTGAAATGAGGGCTTGTGGTCATTTGTTTGTTTGATTGGTTGGGGTTTTAGAGTTGTACTCAATGGTATTTCACTAATATGATGATGGACCATCTACTTTATTAACACTGTTCCTTGCCAACGGTGGATTTGTTTGTTTCATACTCAAGGGTATTTCACTTTTTGCTCATTTATTTGGGAGTCAAGAGAAGGACCCTATCCATATTCATTTTTTTACAAATTAAATTCGAAAAAAAAAATAAAGTGTAGAAATCATTGCAAAACGCATCCAGCTATAGCTATAGCTTGTCCATTCTTAAAGTAGAATAACTGATAAATACACTAGATTTCAAAATTGCCAATCAACCTGAATTTATACAGTGTTAACATTTATGATTTGTGAAGAGGTGTCCCTGTAAGTGACAGCTGTCTGCGACAACAGATTTATAACATGTTATCAAAAGTCAATAACTTCAGGCTGTCATTTATTGATAATCATTTGTACTGACCTGTAGAGATCACAACATGTCAAAGGCGTTATTTTCTTCTGACATTTTTAAATAGCATTTTACAAAACCAATTCTGCTGTCTTGTATTAGATCCAATTTTATGTATATTGTACACCTTACTTCACTTTTTTAGCAGATGTTATACCCTTAAAATTACAAATCATGCATTGTTGTATTAAAAAAAATTACATAATTTCTCAACAATGGTAGTGAACTTTTCTCTATTCTTTTATATTCCTTATATTTTTGCACAGAAAATCACCTAATGATCATAATTATACTGCATATCTCCTAGAACAATTTCATAAGTTAACAGTTCTTATATTTCTTTCTGCTATAAACGGTAGACACACATGTATAAAAATATTGGCTATTCAAGAATCATTTTGTTCCAAACAAATGTAGTAATGATGTAAGCTTGTAACAGGTAGACTTCAGGCTTCAGGTGTTTATATACATGTATGATCATGGTTAATGTACCCTTCATTTTCATCATCACTGATTTTCAGTTTTTTTCTTCCTCCCACAGCCAAGGCTTTGTGGCAAAGGCGCTGCTTAGGCAGAGGGGTATTTGCCCCTGATAAGAACAATTGTCTCATTTGGACACCCTGTTTTAAGAAAATTAAATGCAAGAAATGGGGAAACTGTTAAAATTGGACATCCAGTTACTTATGAAGTGAAGCAAAATGACCAATGCCTAGAGCTGCAGTTAGTGCGTAACTTAGCGTAAACTTATTTATCCTTCTTTGCTGTACCGTTCACCGTTCACAGCCACCTATTGACCCTTGGGTACATGTATACATGAGTTAGCCGTTAAAGACGTTAAACCCCAGTCAATCAATCAATCCTCAAGTAGTTTGTTTGTTTGATTGGTGTTTAACATCGTACTCAAGGGTATTTCACTTATATGACGACAGACAGAAAAACAGAACATCGCAAACAAATCTGCTTCCTGTTACCCTTTAGCTCTGCAAACACCGGGGCAACCTCTTTTTCTCACCTCTTACGATCGACCAAGGAAGTCGAGGGAGTATTCTCGAGGGCAATGGTCCCCCTGACGCCCCACAGGGCTCCTCAAGTAGTGGAATGGTAGTAAATTAAGGAAAATTGGAAACTGCTAAACTTGGAGCTACATGTAGAAATGTAGTAACTATTCTGTTACCACAGTATTTCTTTGGTTATGGTTTTTTTATTCTAAAAAATATTAAAATAAAGAATGTTAAAATAGTTAAATAATTATTGTAAAGAATAAAAATAATGGATTTATATTATAAGCCTGAAATTGTAAAATAATTATTTTACTGTGTATTTAGAAAATTTATTTTATTGTTGAAAAAATGAAATAACTCATTTATGATGTTACAATTGTTAAATAATTATTTTATGAAATGTTTAGAAAATTTACGCAAATATTAAAATGATGAATTGTCACGTACATGATTATATAAGTACTTTGAGTCGAATTTATGGTCAATAAAATTTATCTTTGATATTTGTGTAGTGTAACAGCTGATTTTACATGTATTTGTTCTAAAATACTTAACATGATTTGATGTGTGCTGCAGTTCAGACTGGATGATGGATAGTGTGTTTGCTTAATAAGGGTTTACTCTGTACTTCAGGTTATTTCACTCACACATATACATATACAAGTATGCTGGCATGCCAGTACAATGGGTGAAGACCACCATTGGGAACAAACACAACTGAAGATAGAACAAAACAATTGTATAATACAAAGGACATCACAAACAGAGCAGCTCCAGGTTATCCCTAAGATCAGAAAGCACCAGGGCAACAAAAATAGGTTTATTCTTTATTCATCTTATGTTGGATTAACAGGATTACAGATCATTAGCCAGCATTATTGTGGGAGGAAAATTCTGTAGTAAATAAACCCAGAAAACCCACGACCTTTCACTGATTACTGGCATACTAGCTCACATACGGTTTGCAGGAATGAAACTGCGACCCTAGAAGTGAGGAGTTATCCACATCACACTGCAGCTAGTTTTTAATATTACGGTGGAAAACCGAGAGGAAACATTGTAAAAACCACCCCTGCTGGAGCCATAACATGTGACTCCCTCATATACTGATGGTGGACAGGTGGACTTGATCTGATGAACGGTACATCCAAGCAAGTCCAGTTTAGTAAGCGCACTTGTAGTTACCACTGAGCCACGGTCGTGGGCCCCAATGGTTACATGTAAGTTTAGTATTAACCCTTATCCAGAACTGAGCATTCACATTATGTCCTACATGAGCAATATGCTCTAGATTTCTTGCAGTCTAAGTTACATGCACATGTATGTCTGTAGACAAGACACAAGAAGGCTATTCAACTTCTTGCAATATTTGTTTAAAGACAGCCTGGATCAATAATGTTCCATATGATAGGATCGTATATCACACTTTAAAGCTCTTATTGATATATCAAAATAGTCACTGTAAGCTGCTGTATTTCCAGGTTTACTTTGTTATTGCCAAACAAAAATACATTATGCCATGTCACAGGACACAATTTTTGTACATTTACATCCATTCTAACAAAATAGCTAGAGTCCTAAATCAATAGGTTAAGCCTTTCATAATTAATGTATTTCTTTCCCATAACCTTACCTACATTTTACACAAAAAACTCACAAGATTAAAATAAGATTACAATCAGTATTTTTTTTTATGAACTTGGAAAAAGAAAAAGCTTCTCAAAGAAAAGGGATCGTGTTGCAGGGGTCGAAATGTTCTAAAATTTTTACCTGTCATATGGGACAGGTGAAATAAATTTTTACCTGTCCCATGACAGAATTACTTGGACATTTTTTGTTAATTTAATGTAAAGCGAGATTAAACTATGAAATCAAAGTTGTTTGTCTGTTTGCTCTGTTTTTAATCTCTATGATTGACGTGATATGTATAAATAACAAAACGTATTAAGTTTCAAATTTAAAAAAAAATCACTTTTTTAAATAGTTGAGTTGGGAAAATTTGTTTGTTTGCAAGATTTTTGTGCAAATAGATAATTTTTAAATCTTTCTATGATTTTTTGTTTGATTAAAATCAACTATATTATTGTTATAAATTATGAAATCAGACCTACATTCGTAGGGAGCTAATGAACTTTGCAACACAGCTGCCTAGGCCTATATGAATGACTCCAGTGGCAACCGTTTTCCAATAGAGAACAAAGAAAATATTCGTCAAAAGTTGTCCTTCAGTCTTCCAAAGTTTGCAAAAAAACACATTGCAAAATGAATGAAATATGTTCAAAACATCCAAGGAAGACAACAGTCTTGAAAATGCGCTTCTCACACATTAACGAAAATTGGAGACACACCAATACTTTATGGCTATATTCGGGGCAAAATCGTTTGTGGTATGTTTTATTTATCGCAAAAAAATACTGCCTTAACACAACATTACAATTGGCAATCTGCAATTCCACGGCGCTTTACTAAGGTTGAGTCAATAAAAATTAGGCCTTTTCGGTAAATAAATTAAAATGAAAACTTCACCAGCTATCAAGTACTACTCGCCACTACAGTCTACAGCAGAACACATTGTGTTGTGGCGAGTCATTGTCCATCGTGTTTCCCACCATACAGAAGAGTTACACAACTGCTGTGTTTTTTTCTTCTGGCTAAATAACGTTTTCTAAAATTAATTTTGAAAAAAAAAAATATATATTTGTTAAACTTTCTGTGGTTCTTCCGCTTCTTGTGTCATTGTTGTATTAAATCCTGCCTGCCTCATGAGCAGCAAGTCCGCCTTTGCAAGCCTATATGATAAGCAAACATGGATATAACTAAACACGGACAGATTGACTTGAACTTCGGATCAGATGTTTTTATACAGACTTAATGGTCAGGTCAGCTAGCTCCATGCATATCTTCATCTATTTTGCCTTGTTACGTGTGTATTTAGTCTCGCTTCAATGGCCATATATGGAAAATGTTTGTAAACGAAACTACCTGTCGCCTTACATTATTTTTCGTCCTGTCCCATGTAAAAACTACCTGTCAACGACAGGTGGACACCCGTACATTTCGACACCCTGATCAATGCAACAGGGAGCTCTGTGCAACCACTCGCTTGTTTGTTTGATTGGGGTTAACAACGTACTTCTGGTTATCTCACACATACAACAGCATGCCAGCCCAATGTGTGAATGAAACCACCCTTGACACCACTAGCCCAAAACAAGTACAAAACAGTCTCCCGAGTACATTGACACTTTCTTTAAATGTTTTAATCCCTCCCTCCTACACGCAGTTTTCGCAAACCAAGCTCAACAAAGCTGTTTGATCAAATATTTCTGGATCTTTTTATCTAAATATTCATCGACAATAAACTGTGATTACCACGGAGGTATCAAATATTAAATCATACTGGTGCTATAATATTCACGGTATTTCAAAGGATACACAAAAAACCAGGCCATGAAGAAGATGCCTATAGCGAGTAAGACCACTGTTAGATGTGGAAATACAGCTGGGTTGATAGGGCTCACATAACGTGTCATTGATTCTATACCCATCTGAAAAAAAAAGAAAGTAAATGCTGGTATTAAAGTACTACTCATAAAATAAAAACAAGAAAACCCTTTCCCTCTGAAATAACATTCACCGCTTTAAAAACAAAAATAGCTTGATTCAGTGCATCTTCTCTGCATTTGAACCCTTGGCGAATAACTCAGGTATAATGGGACTGGGCTTTCAAGCAATTGATAGGATGCGGTAGGAACTTCTATGTATATACAGTCAGTATACATCAAATCTACAGGCATCGGCACAGGCCTGGTCTTTTATTCCGAGCTTATTTCTAATATAACTTTTGATGGACAGAGTATCTTAAATCAGACCTGTGCCGTGATCTTTTCCGGCATAACCTTAAAATCGGTCCTCTCAAATTTTATGAGATACCTAACATTTGCATTTTCCCTTGGTTTGCTGATTTTTTAAATACATAAATGTGCCTTTATGAAAAAAAAAAAAGCCAAATTGCTGTAGAATACAATCTTCATTTATAATCGGATGACAAAAATTGTCCAAATTTATTCTACAATAAGTCTCAACGTCTCTGCACTAGTACAAATGCACAGGCATAACGAAAATTGGTACCCCACTAGTTCCACACTTAGGCCTATTCGCTTACGTGGCGAAAGGACAAATTTGCAAGGTTTTTAATTCGAACTAAATGAAAACGGCAAGGCCAAAAACACACAAACGCGCCTTCTATGGTTTAACAGCTACCACTTTTAACTGTGATAGATCTCAGTTTTGTCCCAATTGAAGACAAACCCAAGATATTAATGCAAGAAACATTTGCCACACGAACTTACCATCTTGACGGCCGGCGGAAGTGATAGTAAAGACCATCACCACGCATGCTCATGGGATCGTCTAAACACGTGCACCTGTAAGGGAGAACAGGATAAATGTTGTTGTAAAATAAAACTTTGCCAGATTGACCCAGTTGGTGTTTGTCTAATATTTTTGAACACGCTATAAAAAAAAGACAAAATATTGCAATAACTTTAGCCCATAGACATTAAGTTCATCTTGGATTGCCAATGTTTATGGACTCGTCCAAAACGGCGTCTTGTTCCCAGGCAGCGAGAAGCGTACTTCTGTAGAGGCGCGAGTATATATGTATGCCATGCGGTGTAGTGTTGGAATATATTTACATACGTCAAGTGGATTGTCACTGTTCGTAACTTGTAACTTGTACTGTTTATGTTTTGCACTGTGTCCTTAGGTTTATATTTAAAGCTTGAAGAAAAGACGGGTAATTAATACCGTAGCTTTAATTCGGTATCCCTGTATAGTAGGCCCACATTCAGTTCCCTAGCCAGGCGATCGTATCCAGTCACAACTTTCGTTTGTTGTTAACACTGGCAGCATGCCATATATTATGTATATAGCGTGACCAACATTAATCAAGTTAACCCGCTTTCACGGTCTGCTGTTTAAGAACTGTTCGTTTTAATCAGTTTGTGTTTGTGAAAGCACTGGTATAGAATTTAGACTAGTAACACCAGTGAAATTAGCAGACCGGTCGGTATTCGGTTATTTTTAGGTATCGTCAATGCAGTATTACACTTTATTGACATAAAACATATACCGTATATGTGTAGGCCCTACGATACTGTGCTTATGACAGACCCGAGAGCTTTCTGGATTTGATTTACCAATAATCATACAATGATATCTTCAAGGGTTACCACTGGACTGTAAAGGAACCACACTGGGTTTGTTGTGGCTACTGGAGTGGGTGTGGACGATTTAGTTCGATATGTTACAGTTAGTGCACTACTGAGTTGGACGGTAAGTAAACAGAAATGAAATAATATTGCAAGGTCACAATAAAATTGATCCGTCGCTCATCTAAATGATAAAAATCTTTTCCAACCCTTATTTGCCTTCAACTAACCCTGTAATAATTTTTCAATAACTTACCTGATAAATAATAGCTTGATTGATTGATTGATTGAATGATTGATTGTTGTTTTACACCAAATGCTAAGGGTTCTATGTACTGCTACTGCTAACTAGTTTCTAGACAGTATTGCTACTTTTCAAACGACCTGCCCTTAGCTAGAGGGTGCTAATTAAAAGCAACTCTAACTTTCAAATAAATCATTACCTTTGTATGTATATAAAAGGCTGAATATGAAGGTAGTCACATGTGAGCTATGACATAGATAGTGTTGTAGTGTCAGAAATTGTTGAGATTTGACGATAACTTAGATTGCCAGTGTAACAGTTGGAACTAAAGGTAACCCCTGTAGCTAATAGTTTAAAAGCAGTTTTATATCTGTTGAAAGAAAAATAATTTTTGAACGGGCAAATAAATGGAGACATACAGTGAGTCACTGTGGATATTTTCTTTGATTTGACTACAAATCATTTCTTAACTTGTGAAAAAAAGTGGAAATTCTCAGTGTTTTGAAGATCTGTTGATCCGTTGTTTGCAAATTGCATAATTAAGAAATAACTTTGGATTGGGGTTACAGGTTTTTTTAAAGATCTTTTCCACTTATTCTCCTACTGACAAATGTCAACAGTTATTAAATATTGTTGAAGAGTCTGTAACTAGCATGTGTAAGTGTGCAACATACTGTTTTATGTTAGAAAGAATAATGGAGGACCGGATACATGTATGAGAGGTACTCGGTCTAACTTGGATTTAAATGAATACGGCCATCTGCAACTAACTTAATGACATATGTTAACAGATGATTGACTGATTCTATAGTTAGACCAATATTACAAATGGTTAGGTAGTGTGATGTTATTGTACAGTAGTAACACTAAAGGCCATGGACTACCAGTTTTCTTCCAAGACTTACACTATTTGAGTACAACATTATCTGGTATTCAGGTAACATGTGTTATTATGCTTCAAGGCCTATAAACTGTCAATGGATATATCAACAAGCTGGTTTATGATAACATAAATGAAAATAAAGACTTTATGTGGGAACACAATATCAATGGTTTATTAATTTTTCTGTATTTTAATATGCAAAATTATGAATTACATGTACAATCTTCTACTTTTCAGAATCCCAATGTGTTTTGATGGAATAAATTTGGAAGGATGAACTGAATCATGTTGAGTTGTTTATCTCGGGGGACTGGATCCTTGAGTGGAGATTTAGATTACCATGTGTCCTCATCAGAATCAATCATCAGGAATAGGAAGGTTAGTACAGGAAAACAACAGGAATAAGAAGGTTAGAACAGGCAAACAACAGCAGTAGGAAGGTTATTACAGGCAAACAACAGCTATAGAAAGGTTAGTACAGACAAACAACAGGAATAGGAAGGTTATTACAGGCAAACAACAGCAATAGAAAGGTTCGTACAGGCAAACAACAGGAATAGGAAGGTTAGTACAGGCAAACAACAGGAATAGGAAGGTTAGTACAGGCAAACAACCGATACCTTATTGTGATGGATCCCAGGATGGCTCTTCCCAAGAGCCATCTTGACTGAAATTTTTTTTGTAGTATGTGGAAAAAATGAACCAATGATTTCAAAAGTTGATGATAAATAGATGTAGATTGGTAACTATTTATAAGAGAGAAAGGGCTGCAATAAGAGCACCATGATTTGTGATGTGATGATAATATTATATTAAAGTCATAAGTTTACCACTGGGTTACATATAAGAGTTAGACAGGCTGAGATTTATGCCAATTTTTAGGTCTTTTAGAAAAGGGAGAATAACAGTATTTTCGTTTTTTGGGGATAACACTTCCTTGAACAGATTCTAGTTCAGAAAATTTTAACCAAGAAAGTGTTATCCCAAAATAACGAAAATACAGACTGAGGCTGTATTTTCTTGTATGACCGAGTAGAGCTTTTTGAGACAAAACATAATAAACATATACCATGTTAAGCAATTATATAATAAATGTTAGTATTCACCATGAATTTATAATTTATCAAAGTTTTATAAATGAGCACTGGAGAAAATTAACTTTCCAACAATATGGAATTGCTTCACATCATGGTTGTGCTAGTATCAATCATTGTTGGAATACACTGCCTTCATATAAGTGGAATAACCGTAAGCATGGTTTTCAGCACCAATTGGCATAGTAATATCATTTCTTAACTAGCTTTGAATTTAGTGTTGCAATTGACTATATGTGTAATAATTGAACATGTCAACTAACAAAATGTTGAGTCTATCATACTGATTCGTTTCTTGTTTCAGTGTAAATCAGCTCTTCCACGATTAAATGGTAATGATGAAGGTCCTCATCGTCATGGAATTACTGTCACGCCCACTTTGCAACATCGGGCAAAAACAGCTGTTGGGACATTACGAACGGCCTCTCCAGATGGTCAGATCGCCCTTCCCAAGACATATCTCACACGGAAAGGTGCCCTCATGTTGTTCAGTTCACCAGGTAGTGATGAATATGATCCACTTAAAGGTTTTCCACAGAATTATCCAGCTTCGCTTAAAGCAAAGGGAGATAATCTCATTGATCTGAGTTTAAACATTGGAACTTTACAACGACTAACATTGTCAGTACTGCAGTATGGAGACAAGGTAAACACTAAACGAACAAAATTTATCTGTAATTAATCCACTTCATTCTTCTATTAAAAAAGGTTTTTTTACTTATTTCCTAAATGATGAATATTTTAATGTTTTTACAAAAAGTCTTGCCATTCTATTTCCTTATTTATATGGCCTAAAATCTCAAAAAATTTCTTTTACGAATAATTGTTACCAGTTTGATAGCTGTGAAAATATTTTAGTATCAAAACAAACAAATTTATGTGTTATGAGAAATAATTATGGCTCCGGCAATCGCAGGGTGATTTAGGTTTCCACCCATTTTCCACCATAGTAAGTAAGGGGAGGAGCAGTATGAAGTGGACAATCCGTCATCATATAAGTGAAATACACTTGAGTACCACGT
The DNA here is from genome assembly GCA_031763545.1 of Mopalia muscosa. Taxonomy (NCBI): domain Eukaryota; kingdom Metazoa; phylum Mollusca; class Polyplacophora; order Chitonida; family Mopaliidae; genus Mopalia; species Mopalia muscosa. The sequence goes on along the minus strand of JARFOD010088115.1, from coordinate 1,550 downwards.
TAAACCCCAATCAAACAAACAAGCAACCAAACCTAAAAAAAATCTGGTATATTTCTGTTAATCTTTCTGTCTGAGATGTGAATTTATTTATTGATTTATTTTTTTTAATATTTCAGAGTTTTGACCCAGCTACTTCAAGTGTGACTGATTTTGGCAATAAACTTTTTCTAAAGTTCCTCAAAACTCTGCCCAAAAATGGTTGGGAGGAAAACATACAGCCAGGTGGGGACCTGTCCTTTTACCTGGAAAGATTGAAGAGTACCACAAAGTGAGTTATCTTTGTTTATATTAGGTTGTATTTCTGGATCAGATTTCATCCATACTCACCCACAGAACAGTTCAGTCACTCAGATTTTTAATTTTCTATATCCTACAATGTAAACTGCTCCTTGGATCTACAAATGAAAGCAGCTTCTAGTAAAATATTGGGCCCATGGCAGTGGCTTAGTGGTAATATGTGTGCTTCATCCTTATCCTACTCCAATTTACCTACCGTTCACGGGATTGAGTCCGTCTGTCAACCATCGGGTAAATGAGTGAGCCACAAGATGTGGCTCTGGCAACCATGGGGGGTGCTTTTTATATGGTTTTATCCCAGTTATCCACTGCAATAAGGCAAGGAACCATATGAAGTGGACAACCTGTTGTCATATAAGTGAAATACCCTTGACCACGATGTATCGATCTTGGTTTGTATACTCTGTGGGGAGTAATGTAAAGACTACACTGTTAAATCTCCAGTTTGTCATAAATTTAATAACAAGATCAATGAACGAAACCAAGAAATGTTCAGTACTGACTTCTATCTGACATTTATAGAATTGAATTTTACCAATCAAGAATTTGTTTTTTCAGTTTGGTTACTAGGCTGTTTTTTTAGAATATTATAAAAAAATTATTAGCGTTCATGTACCCCTGTCAAAGGATTCCAATAATACAAAAGTGGGAGTTATAATTAGTAAGAATTTAATTAGGTTGCTGTTTAATAATTCACAGGTTGTTTCTGTACTTTGCATGGTTACATAAACAAGCTACAACTTACAGTCAGAATGTGTAAAGTAGAACATAAGACCTACATTCTTTATGTACGAAAAGAAATGTTGTTAGACTGTTTATGTGGATTTTAATGATGTACTCAATGATATTTCACTAATGACAACTTGTATTTACTTATTATTGTTGACTGTGACAATCAAAAAATAAATCTTGTAAAAATCAATCCACAATCTCTACAGTCACCAGTAAAGTGATATTTTATGATAGGAGTTGAGCAGTACATCTTTGGGGGATAATCAGTTGAATTTGCAGTTTACTGAGCCATGCCACTACTGCTTTATATAAGTGCATGGGTGAATTAACCATAAGTACAGCATAAAAGCTCAATAAAGGAGACAGTTGTACAGAACAATAGACACATTCTTTCACTTATATATTACAGTGCACTTTTCTGTACAAAGTGCCAGATTTGATACATGTCACCTTATTTAAGGGCCCATAGTTCCTGGGTTATAATTAGTACTGTTCACATGTCAATCTCTTCCTGGACATTT
>JARFOD010088104.1:0-18288 GCA_031763545.1 Mopalia muscosa | reverse complement strand
ACGACCCTCAGAGTTAGGCACCGAATCGCCAGCAGTAAATGCAGGCTACCTAGACCACTCGGCCACCCGGCCTTCTATAAAAATAGAAGGTTAGTCAGCCGGAGTATAGATAGTGTACATTCACTACCCCTCTGATAGGAGATACTGTTAGTTATGGTTAAACTTCCAATAACAAGCCTCTTCTAAACTTATGGTAGCTATGGTTAAACTTCCAATAACGTAAAATGAATTAAATACAAGCAATTATAAACTGATCGAAAATCTTAATTCTTTAATCGGTTAATTCAAGAATATATTTAACATTCACACGAACCATATGTACGAAAATCGCATTAGAAATAGTCTAAACTTTTGTGTAGTGTAGCATATGGTCTTATAGTAAGTGTATTATTTGTAAATTATGGCTATAAATAGACAATACATATTCGGGAGCGTATACACAGAATCTGAATAAATTTCTGTATCAAGAGAAAAAAACACTACGGTCCAAGTATATTTCTAACATAAATTATATTCTAAACTCCTATTTAATGTTTAATTATTTTATCGTAAGTGGAGAAGGAGATACTGTACTGTTAAGGTCCGAGGATTGTTGGATTAAGGGATGCGCTTGTGCAAATATACACCATTGCCAAACAGCGTGGATGGAGAAAGGTTATAATACTGTTATCCGGTGTCAAGAAGGGTGGAGAATTATGTACTGTTACTCAGTGTCAAGAAGAGCGGAGAAGGGTATACTGTTACCCTGTGTCAAAACGGGCGGAGAATGGTTTACTGTTACTCATTATCAATCAACGTGTTGTCGGAGAAGAGCGTACTGTTACTCATTGTCAAGAAGGGTTTACTATGAAGCCAGTATAAATTCACGCGGAGAAGAGTATACTGTTACCCAGTGTCAAGAAGGGCGGGGAAAGGTTTACTGTTACCCAGTGTCAAAATGGGCAGAGAAGGGTTTACTGTTACCCAGTGTCAAAATGGGCGGAGAAGGGTTTACTGTCACACAGTGTCAAAATGGGCAGAGAAGGGTTTACTGTTACCCAATGTCAAGAATGACGGAGAAGGGTTTACTGTTACCCAGTGTCAAAATGGGCAGAGAAGGGTATACTGTTACTCAGTGTCAAGAATGGCGGAGAATGGTGTATTATTACCCAGTGTCAAAATTGAGAGGATACGGGTGTACTGTTACCCGAGAAGGGTTTACTGTTACCCAGTGTTAAGGAGGGCAGATAATGCTTTACTGTTATCTGTGATGAATCTAATTTCAGAAAAGTTTTTATTTTTTAAGTGTTAACTTTTTGTAAGTGAACAAGTTATATTACACTCATTAAAATGTGTAAGTCACGCGGGGTTACATGAGCCTGGACACGACCGCCTGTGGATAGGTAGCTGTATAATTGTCAATCAAATGTTATAGCCAATGGTATGTTTCTTTAGTCCCTAATTGGCTTGATCAATCGAAATTGGTCCGTTAAACAGTTAGAGAACTAGTGAACTGGGGAGATAACTCGGGAGAAGAGAGAGAGAGAGCTAAGGGATAGTCAGGGGTTTTCGGACAAGGTTTCTAAATTGGGGATATGCTAAAATGGACTTGTCTTTGTGTTATTATATTTCGGTCGTCACTTGTTGGGGGTTGTATATGATCACAAGTGTATGCAGATGTGAAATTCCTTTAAATACGCTTCTATTGTATGTAACATCTCGAAATGATTTCAATAGTTTGCAAATACGCAATTGAGGCTTTGTTTGTTTAATAACATCTATAGATAAAAGAAGGTTTCATAATATATCCAGTGTCAAGACGAGCAGAGAAGGGTGTAGTGTTATCCAATGTCAAGAAGGAAATATAAGGGTTTACTGTTATCCAGTGTCGAGAAGGAAATATAAGGGTTTACTTTTATCCAATGTCGAGAAGGAAATAAAAGGTTTTACTGTTGTCCAGCGTCGAGAAGGGAGGATAAGGGTTTACTGTTATCCAGTGTCGAGAAGGAAATATAAGGTTTTACTGTTGTCCAGCGTCGAGAAGGGAGGATAAGGGTTTACTATTATTAAGTGCCAAGAAGGGAGGATAAGGTTTTACTGTTATTAGGTGTCAAGAGGGAAATATAAGGGTTTCCTGTTATCCAGTGTCAAGAAGGGAGGATAAGGGTTTACTGTTATCCAGTGTCAAGATGGGAGGATAAGGGTTTACTGTTATCCAGTGTCAAGAAGGGAGGATAAGGGTTTACTGTTATCCAGTGTCGAGAAGGGAGGATAAGGTTTTACTGTTATGAAGTGTCAAGAGGGAAATATAAGGGTTTCTTGTTATCCAGTGTCAAGAAGGACAAAGAAGGGTTTCCTGTTATCCAGTGTCCAGAAGGAAGAATTAACGGTTTACTGTTGTCCAGTGCGGATACGGGTTTACTGTTATTAAGTGTCAAGAAGGACAGAAAAGGGTTAACTGTTATCTAGTGTCAAGAAGGAAGGATTAACGATTTACTGTTGTCCAGTGTCGAGAAGTGCCGATAAGGGTTTACTGTTATTAAGTGTCAAGAAGGACAGACACGGGTTAACTGTTATCTATTGTCAAGAAGGAAGGATTAACGATTTACTGTTGTCCAGTGTCGAGAAGTGCGGATAATGTTTTACTTTTTATTAAGTGTCAAGAAGGAAGGATTAATGGTTTACTGTTGTCCAGTTTCGAGAAGTATGGATAAGGGTTTAATGTTATTAAGTGTCAAGAAGGATAGAAAATGGTTAAATGTTACCCAGTGTCAAGAAGGAAGGATTAACGGTTTACTGTTGTCCAGTGCCAAGATGGAAATATAAGGGTTTACTGTTATCCAGTGTCAAGAAGGACAGATAGAGGTTTATTGTTGTCCAGGGTGTATAAGGGTGTACTGTAATGCACTTTGTCAGTAACCTGTGTCAAGAAGGGGGGAGTTTAAACATTGTTGTTGTGATTATAAGTTTAAACATTGTTGTCGGGATGATAGGTTTAAACATTATTGTCGTGATTATAAGTTTAAACGTTACAGTGGTGGACGAAGATGGGAGTATAGTATCTTTAAATGTTAAACAACTACCCAGCTGATGCGTTTTGCGAACGTTCGATATTGGTACAGTATTCGCGTTGTGGGAACGTTGTACCAACGTCCATCTTTACTGACCGATAGTTAACCATGTTGACTTTCCAAGCAAAAAGTTTTATGACCGTCCCATTGACGTTTAAATATACGGTAGAAGACGTTGAGGTGACGTTCGCAGAGCGTGAACATGATACCCTGCTTTTCCTGCTCGATATACGTTTTAAGTGTATACATTGTCCCTGTAGCTTGGGCGCAAATACTGTTTTTAATGTCTAACCATTAACACAATAGATATTGTTATTTGAAGACGAAAACATTGAAATCGTGGTGAAGTGAATACTATTTAAAGTTAAACCGTTTCTTTTTTCGGCGTGGAAATATATTGCCTCTATTTTTTTTTATTGATGGCCGGATATTGGTTTCTTCTTTATCAGAAATATGATAGACAATAAGGAGAACAAAATTCCTCAAATGATGGTTTATCGTATAATCAAGTCACATCAACACATTAATATAATTGTGTATCTATACACAGCATTTATAAATATTCAACACCGGCATTAGCGAAAATTGTTATCTGTGCCTTATGATCCTATCCTCAAGGGAGAGCTGTACATTAACTATTGATGTCTTTGTTTTCTCATTCAATATGCACCTGATTGTCAAATAAAATAAAGGCAACAGTTGTTCATCACGAAAACAGATCTCTTGAATAAGCTTACATTTTGAGAAGTCGTTCCAAAGCAAAATAAAAGGATTTATTTACGTAAACGTTATTTTTTTAACAACATGAGACAGCTTATTCTCGAATAGTTATACGACCTCCTGAAGATATCCCGCCAGGTGAAAGTATCGAGCTGTTATTTTATCACGAGGCCTATAAATAGATGTGGGAAGAATGGGGACCGATTGTACAGTCTGAAGTGTAGGCCGAGTATTCCAAACAACAATCTTAGCTGAAGTTAATCTTTATTGCCATGGCGACCATAATTATTGATAATGTAGAGGAAATTATGGTTTAAAATCCACTTGTGGTAGTGCGCCCACGTTCTAAAACATACTTTTTATATATCCTCGGCCATAATTGTGAAACGCCAGAGAGAATAATTTCCCAAGTAGCTTATTAAATATAACTCATTTTAATTAAGACCAAGGATTCTGGGCATTTAATCAGCTATTTGTCCAGTGTAAAATATTTTGCATCCAAACCTATGTTATATATCTCCGGTCAGAAAACGGAACAAACGGGACCAGCATTTATGGTATATATGGAGACTTGAGTATCTGATGAAGATACAGCCAATCAGGAAGAGGAAGGTACAGTCATTGGTGTCCCATTGGCCACGTTTTTTGTGGGTTTGAGATAAATTGAGTTTACAAAATTATAACATCTGATAGACCAAGGCATGAAGGGATAGTGTTATCACAATTGTAATTGTTTCTGGTAGAATAGTTTGCTTGATTACTTCCGGTAAAAGATTTTTCTGGAAGTCATGGGTAGATAAGACAAACGCATTTCTTTTTTCGAATTGCGATCTTTTTAAAACTATTTCAACACATTAAAAAAAACACGGTACATTTGACCGAAAGACATCGATCTTATGTGAACAGTATTTTTATAAGTCAATATGATCCCGCATTTAACTGATCTATTTAAACATGTTTTTATCATTCAATCGTTATTCTACATATGTTGAAGTCTTTTTCTCATATGTTGAATGCTATTTCCAGTAAGTGTAATTATTTTTAACATTACGGTTAAAATCAATTTAATGTTTTTTTAAAAACTAACTTAACATACCTGTTTGTGACTAAGAACTTTACATATGTAAAAAATTATATTCATAAATATCTTCGTTTATTATTCATCCAGAAAGCAATTCCGATCAAAACCAAATTTGAGATATGAAAAAAACTTGTTTTATCACAGTTTCGTATGGTATCGAGGGGGACATTTCTCGCCAACTGTCGAAAATTTCTCGATTAAAATGTCTCTTAGCAGACAAAACAGATAGCAGATGCATTGGATGATATTCGCAGCAGTAATTTGCACAATATCGCAGATCTCAATGCTGCTTTAGCGGCAATATTATTATTTTGTAGACTTCAAAACCACAATTTCTAAGCGGATTTTCTTTTTAAAAACTTCGAGCAGCAAAAGTATCTGTACTAAAACTTTAATATTTCCGTCATATTTAAAGATAATTAAACAATATTGTTGTCATTGTACAGCTTAAACTTTCTGCTATCCAGTGGTGTGTATAACAGAATTCTTCCATTTTGCAGGGTCACATATGTAAAAAAAAGTATTATTCATTTATGTGAAATACTATTCATATATGTTAAAAAGAATTCAGCATTTTTAAAATATACTTTCTTTCCACATGTAAAATGATAAGGCATACATGAAATAAAATCACCTAAGCCAACAATTACAGACTTCTCCCTCGCAGTCACTAAAGCCACCTTATAATCCTACTCGGTTTACATTGACAAGAGTTTTAACCACAGGTTGAGCTACAAGATATTTGGAATCTTCTCAAACAAAGGGCAACCATTGATCGATCTCAGTTAAAACACCAGCTTTATCTGACAGTGAGGTTCACTTTAGCTTCCGATAAATGCGTCGTGTGGCAACCCATACAGTCTCAAACTATTAATACAAATTGAAACAAGATACAGCTTGAGTATCTGATGAAGATACAGCCAATCAGGAAGAGGAAGGTACAGTCATTAGTGTCCCATTGGCCACGTTTTTCGTGGGTTTGAGATAAATTTGTATCTCTGAGCTTGCTGTATTCTAGACATTACATTGCTCGTTTGGGTAGTGTTTAACACTGCAGTCAAAGTACTTTAATAGGTTAACACATAGCATTGATGTATTTGCTGGAAAAACTAGGAAGTCACCTTAAACAAAAATACAATAAATCCCTAGCGATAGCAGTGATATTGATCGGACAACATTTTTGATTGAAGCTCAGACCACCATTCATCAAGCACTCTGAATATGGTCTGTAGCACCATGGGTATTCTAACTGGTGTGATGTTAAAACAGCCAGGCCGTGCAATGTCAAAAAAAACCCCCAATAACACACGACTTATATATGTCGATATTATAGCTTTAATGTGTTTACCCGTTAGAAGATCCGCATGTGAGTAGCAGGTGCATAAACAAATGAGCTCCGTCCAGAAATGATAATCATATTGAGGTAAACATATAAAACGTACTGCCTCCTGATAGTTTGATTTACCGGAGAAGTGCACCTGTATTAAACTCCATGAGACACTGCATCCCAAAAACCTGGAACGTGTTATCAATAATATCAAAACAGACAGCGATTCTCAAATCCTCATTCAATTTTGATATTTGTTGTAGGTATAGGTCAATATATTCACACAAAAAGCAATCAACAATATACATATTTAAGATAGTTGGCCGGATAACACCTCCATATAAAGCTAACTCTACTAGCATGTGTTCCAGAGAAAACAGAGAAACGACTCAAACGCTAAAGGATTGTCTTTTGTATCAGGTCAGATTCAGGTACACGTCAAACATATATACTTATCTATTCAGGGATTTACTTTGTCTGATATTACTATATCATTGTTAAACGCCTGATGATGACAAAAAGGGTATTTACACTACTTGCGTATCCTTTATGTTTCTGCGTATCGAATTATAGTTAATTGTTACTATCATAATTATTTTTAATATTAAAATAATAGCAATTACACTAGTTGTTGCTTTCTCTAATTGGGATTATAGTTATTACAATACTTATGACACATGTCACTGTTGTAATCATAACTATAACACTACTTGTTACTATCCTCATTATTTTGTTATTTTTGGAATCATAGCTATTACACTATTATGCCTATCCTCATTGTGTCATGTGTATCAGAGGAAAAACAGACGTTTGCTATTATTAATTCTTTGGTTTTATTCCATTTCGACATCTGATGCAGACCACAGTTTGACAATACGTTTGTTGTTAATTTCCCTTGGTACTCTCTCCCACTTCATCCAGTCAGATCTAATGGTTTGAATATATTGGTGTCTTTTTAAGTGCTTATTCTGATAAAAACCAGACATGTGTGTATAATTTTGTTTGTGTAGGAAACTTCAGAGATGCTTGGTATTTTAATTTTTTTTCTGTTGAAAAACCCACGGAAAACTATTACGCGTGGATTGCACACTATTAAAAAGAAGGAAATAGAATACAAGCACTATAGCTAGGGAATATAGAGATAATATAATCATAAAGAGGTGTCAAAATGATATCGACACGAAATGTGTATAGCAGGCATACGTGTGAAGTACACACACTCATATGCACAATTGTTTAAACAAACAACAAAAATAGCACACTCTTGTTTTTAACGTTTATTTTAACAAATGAAACAACGAGAAACAATGTAACAGACTATATCATAAAGTACTTCAGTTATATCAGCGATACACAGAACTCATATCTTATAGAAAATGCGAATACAAAAACCATTAGCAAACGTTTACTCAATTTTTTATTCCAGTTTTCATTATTACATGAACAATGAACCTAACAGCTTAACTGTTTTATCACTGGTTATATAGTTCGTGTATTGGGAGCTGGACCAACCTCTTGTTGTGTACATGGAATGGTAGGGCTAGTCAGCAACGAAGGGATTCATCAACATTACATGATAATGCACACACGTCTTGGATAACAGGGCGAAATAAATCAATAATATCAGCCACATTTCGTGATCTATGTGTACATTTAACACAGTGTCACAATTTTAAACAAAAAGTACATAATTAGCCAGCTGTTGTAATCGCCTTTAATAATTAAGTACATAAAAACAAAGCAATATTTTCACCTTTAGACCAAATTTAGAATGTATAAATATTGTTGTTGTGAAATGGTATACCAATGTTTGGGAATGTAAAATACCAAACATATGTACATGCCACGAATCGTCTTAACATGTAATTATATATGTATACAATTGAACACATTAATACGAACTGGTAGGCCTATCATTGAATACAGTTGGTAACAGACTAGAATGTATGATCTATATATAAACTGTGCCCATTACATGAATCGTTGTGTGGGCATATAAATTTGTTTTGGGACTTCATGATTATATACTATGAAATAAATAAACACTACATATAAATACGGAATACACTATGACCTGTACTCTATAACGTGCTCTACAGGTTAACGATTTGAATTGACACGGAGGCTAATGGGTATCTACACGCCAAATTCCAGGAAATATTTGTAGACAACGAATAGTGCCGAAAACTTTCCAAAAGCGATAACATTTTTCCAAACAGCACCCGGAAAGCCCGGGATCCTGAACACAATGTATGGCATGGCAATCTTTAGATTATCCCTCAAATCATACCGAATATGTAGATTACCATTGGAGAGCCACTTTCCCGGATGCTCTAGTATATGGTGTAATGCCTAATGCAATTTTCTAATGTAAATGATGATTGTTATGATATGTCACTATTTTTCAGTTACTCGTATGACGCAATCATATCCGTGACTAATTGTGGTCCGGCGTATATCTTGCGTGGTGGAACCAGTTACCAAAGTGAAAAAAGCAATATGTTTTTGTTATGGTGGTATGATACTATGTCAATATATTATAGTACCTTCACCAAGCACAACATGAATTTGACACCACCACAATATTTGTTTTGTATGGGGTGACTAAGTGTTTTTTATGGGGTGACTACATACAAGTTGAGGTGTAGAACTCGAGTAATTCGGGCAACAGTAAGCACCCACTTGTGGGACTAAAAACTGTAATCTTAGTGTTGTTGAGTAGTAATCCAGTTTTTAAAAATCGTACTGACGTCAAAACAAACTCTGTTGTACGAAATATCGTTTCCTTTAGTAATTGTATAGTATCCTCAACGTCAAGAAGCAGGAGTCCTGAATTAACTCTCAAACTTCCACTCTGGCAATATATATGGTATTCATACTTTATGGGGCGATATCCTCTAATGATCGCTATATCAAATGAAAATTGAAGCTTTTACAACAAGAGCATATTATATATTTGGTGCAGTAATGTATCAATGTAAAATGATATGGTAATAACATGTATAGTTGGCTGGAGTGGAAACTATACAGTCTACGATCAGTGTGCTTACAAAATGTATACAGATTAAGCTGTATTTACAGGTAGAAACGGACTCCTTCTTTATACACATAACACCATGTCACAGGGGTGTTGTTGTTTGTATTTACAGCATTTGAAGATAACAGGGTAACATTTCCTGAGGTATATAACATACATCACATTGGTACATTTATCAGAACAGTTCAATCACAGATTTACATTGACCTGGGAAAGGATGGTCAGTTACTGAGGGGTGGAATGTTTACAAGAAAAGATATCACTTTCATTTATGTGGGAGATGTCAATGTCTATACCCTAAACAGAACTATATTAATAATTGCCGTGCCTTTTGTCCGACCACAGATGTCTTTAGGGATGTGTATAAATCCCAGGCTACAATGCCGACAATGTATTGAGGGAATCAATGACGAATAGTGTTGGTACATCCCAAATTTGTCCTACCCAGATCAGCTACGAATTCTTGTCTAACTGTGGCTGTGTTTACATAATTCAGGACATAACATAGTAAGTAACTCTATGATTCATCTCAAGGACCAGTCACTCCCATCACATATTGTTCCGCTCTACACCGTATACCTGGTTACTCTAAAACTAAACATCTTGGATTGTTATCTTTAAGGTATTGACACACATCAGCAGATGCACCCGGACAATTCGTCAGTTCCAATTCCTCGAGATTTCGAAGAGAGACCAACCCAGAGAGTCCATGACTGGACAACAAGGAACAACCTGAGAGGAAAACAAATTGAAAAAGATCATGAGAAGTGAGTTTCTTCACAGTTGGAGAGACGTTTGCTGTTCTCAATGTTGGCAATATGGTAGAATCGTGCCATCGAGTGATTGAAGTACAGCAATGGCATAACCCAACATGACAATTGTATATATGTATATATGTATATATATATTTCTTCCTAAAGTTAGCATATAGTACTATCAACCGACACACATTCTATTGAGAATATTTGTTCAAATGTTTTATAGGATGCTCTAGTCGATGGTATTCTACATTAGGTCACAAATAATGCAAAAGTATGTGGGGCAAATATATTAATTGCATGTAGATCACCTTTGCATTGTATTGTATAATCAAGTTTGGTCAGTAATATATCTAAGGGGTTTGTAGGCTACTGTTATCACATGGGAACCACACAAAGATAAAACGTATTGTTTAATTAAGATTTCAATATTCTCCGTCGTTAGCACTGGTACAGAATAACATTAGCTAAAATATAGTTACTTCCCTTGGGTAAGTGTTTTGGGCGAAGCTGAGGGTCATGGAGATAAATAAACATTATTTGTGTCTGACCTGAACAATCAAACAAGTTAACTAACTTATACTCACCAGCTACTGATAGCACTCTGAGGTTTCTCATTGAATATACATGCTGCAGACCAAAGTCACGAATCTGCGTGCACCAGCGGAGGAACAATTTCAGCAGTGACGTCATAGTAGATAGATAGCCAACACCAATATCTGTCACGTGACCACACCTACAAAAACGAACAAAATCAGAAGCCTCATTAAGATAACACCAAATGTAGTCAAATGTATCCTTCCACACTTTACAACAATACAATTGTACTCGATTTGTTGATCCGCCAATGACTAAATAGATCAGGAAATAAGACATTTGACGTATGTAACGAAGGCCTATACATAAGAAGTATAGGGAATTCACATTGCATATGGGGAATTGTCGGAAAATCTTCACACATTGTTGCTCTTTAGTATCTGAGATATTTAACAGTCTGACACATGTCGAACATAGAAACCGCAAGCACTTGTATAATGGAAGCTAGTAACATTTCCATTCGGTAAGTGAATAATTAGGTGTTATTTGTGACTTTTGATCTGACAATAGTTGTAAGAACCGATTCGTTCTAACAACACCGTTATACCAGAAGTATAGGGTAGGACCTACAGCTTGTGCCAATTTATCTCTGTGTCATAAACATGGTTTACATTAACGTGGAAAATAAGACTCAACATGAATGGCCAATGCGTACATCACTTCAAAACAACACTACGTTAGTAACAAAATATCTACATCTGTACAGTTAATGCAATTTTAGTTCGTCTATTTTAATTTGTTTAAATGTAACTGAAAGCCAGTATCAAACCAATATCGTATTTACATTTTTGTTTTCCCCAGACGGCAATTAATTCTAGCTTTTATTGTTTTTTTTTTGTGGACAAATGGTAAAACCAACGAGATTTATCATTTTGAGCCGTGTGTAATATCTACAAACTTTCGATAAGATCAAATTCATGCAATTTCATACACAATTTCTCAGATTACAACATGTTTCAACAAGTTAATATAGGCCTACGGGTGAAAGGATTTGGTCCAGGATGAATTTGGTTTACTGTATTTTATTAGTAAGTTAATATAGGCCTGTACAATAATATAGAGTATCTTCATTCCTCGATATAGTAAGGCAACTTACACCATTGCTAGGAACGTGGCATATATACATAAAGACATAACACAGTAAAGTAGTAATCAATACAACGATCGTTTCCTGTAAATATTTAATAGCAAATTGTGCTGACTTGGCACTGTGTCAACAACCATCCATTATACCTGCTTGATGAGCAATTTATAAATGTTATAAATGAATAGAAGAATGAATACTCAAGTCAACTGAGGTTCAAGAAGATGTCGGTATCTTCTATGTAATATTGTTTGATTACTATTATCGTGTTGTTTAAGTTTGACATGCTCATCCCTTAGTGATGGCCCCAGGTGATTTTATTTCTACGGATATTTTACTAATAGTTATAGGTTAACCGAGACCCATCATCGATAGAATATGGTTTTTGTTTGGAGAGCTCCTCTCTACTGTAATGGTGATTTTACGGAATAGGGCCATGAGCTAATATAGATGCTCAAACTGATGATGCGGGCTGACATTCATCAGTAACTATATAATCAACACACTATTGCGTTAACATCGAATAAATAAATACTTCACACCTACTACAAAGCACGATGGTAGCTCTAGTTATTCTATATTGTTTCAAGGGATGTACATTGAGAGTGTTCTATAATAGCTACTATCGTTGACATAGTTACCGGTGCATGGTACTATTTGTAATTTCTACCTTGTAATGACCATTTCGTTTCACAAGTAGAGAGGCTAAAGTTCAATATTCATGGCACCTTCAAATCAAAACGAAACTGTTCTAGATTGAAATCACAAAGTTACATTAAACTTTATTACGATAAACGTTATTGTGAATATGGCTGAGAATGTATGATTGATTCATTGGGGTTTTGCGCCACGCCTAATTGACAGTATTTCCTCCAGTGCTAAGTATAGATCTTGTTGGTAAATATTCAAACAGACTGCACTAAGCCAGAGGGCCAACAGACAAACAATGTAATATTTCTACAAATATATAGAGGATGTTACACGGTGAAGTTTGAATACCATATGTATTACTCGAGTGAATTATTGAAAGAATGACATGATATAGATATAATATGTATTATATGTGTCCCAATTAGATTGTCATGATCTGTATGGGCATGTTCCTCTATAAAGAAGAACTATTTTATGACTGGGAACTCGCATAGGTGTGATTCGTTGTTTTTTTGTTTGTTTTTTGTTGTTGTTGTTGTTTTTTTTTTTTTGCAAGAGCACTACGTTGTTGGAAATCAAAAACTTGGAGCATGGCTAATTTGAATAGAACTGAAAATGTGACTTTTATTGCTTTTCTGTTGTTGTATCAAATGTATCCCCCCATTTTCTCTGAATTATTAAAATAAATTATTTTGCTCAATTTAACTATATCCGTGTTTGCTGCACTGCTTTAAGTATTTACTAATAGACTGCATATACATAACGATAAATTATTAATGCAAACGCGTCATTAAACACAGACGAGCTGGTTTATTGTTGTTATGTCTACAAGAAGATCTGATAAGAAATCAATGCCCAATCAGTGTGGGCTTTCCTCTTCTTCAGAACTCCATTTGTCAATAAGACGAAGAGAATCGGGTTCTATCGGCAGGACTTTCAATTATCGAAGTTCTCTGTTTTCTATTTAGACTTCAATCGATAGAAAATAAACTAAACCCATCGGCCTATCATCCTATTTTAAAAATTAGGTGTTGGAGAGTATAAAACATAAACAATTTGATACATTTAGTGTTAGGACAAATTAGAAACACAAATTTACTGGCAAACTCAAATAATTACTAAAAATCCAGCCACAAGCATCGGACAACAGAAAAATCCAATCAATACGAGAAAACCACAACAAAACGCTTTCTGTATTCTCAAATATACTACTGGAATATATATTTCTAAAACGCACTAGAATTTATCAATACTATAAGATTATTTATTCTTTAAGAGGCATATAGATCTCTGAAGTACATATATAGCTCTTTATGGTATTTCTGTGTGCTGAACAAAAATTCGAGCTAAAAATTAACAGTAACAATAATCTTATATAAGATGGAAACCATCGGTATGAATAACAACTTCTTAGTATGTTTTTATTACACTTTGTATCGTTATTATGTGATAACGACCAGCAACATAGTGTCCAATACTAAACAATTGGTAGTATAATCCATAATAGATTAGTATTATTGTTAGTTTCCCTCTGGAATTCTTTGTTCAGCTCACATTATTTATTCTTGTTGCATCTCGACCTTTTTTAAACAACACGAAGACATGTGAACAAACAGAACAAGACAAAGCTTCTATCAAATATAATTTGAGTTTTGAATCTTATATCTACATTCATATTTAGTATATATGTTTATCTGATTGACCTGTTACGTCGTTCGTTACAGGAGTCGCAGTAAAAATATGGCACACAGTGATCGGTTTTGTTTTGTCCATTGAGTACAAGCTCTCACCAGGAGAACATGAAGCTTCCTCCAAACCGCCAACGATTAAGTATCGATATTGACATGATATACGCATGCTGTTAAGCAATAATACATACATGTTACACACAGACGACCTGATTTCGAAAATATTAGTTGTTATGTCTTCAAGAGAACCGGATAAGAAATTGCTGCATGATCCATGTGAAATTTCCTCTTCTCTTGATCTTAATTTGTTAAACAAACTAAGAGAATCCGGTTTGATTAGCAGGACGTAGAACTATCCGACATAGTTAAGAATGTATCGCCTGTGTCATATTATATTTAATGGAAAGAAAGCTACATACAGAGTAATTAAGTCTGAAAGAACCACACAGATGGGTCTTTTGTCTTGAATACGTGAGGAACTCAATATATAAGGGGAGTTACGTTGTGATAAGTGTCTTATAGGTTTATTGGTCAGTGGAAATAATACATACCACACCCAACACACTCAACACTGTTTTCTTAATCACTCTTTTGCAAGTTTACACATGTTGAGTGTGTACCTTTCAAAGTCACACATTAAATAGTACCACATTAAATAGTAACATAGATATGGCCTGGACAACATATTTCCGACAGCAAACAGGAATAGGCCTATAGTTTTACATTGCACATTCCCAAATGTTCAACCCCAAGCTAGTTAACTACCCTCTCGATGGTACAAAGATATTTGGCAAACTGTCATGAAAATGGCAACCATTGATCGATCTCAGTTAAAATACCAGCTTTACCGGACACTGAGGTTCACCTTTGCTTCAGAGGAATGCGTCGTGTGGCAACCCTAACAGCTTCAACCTATCTATACAAATCGAAACACGATATGTCTTCTTTTCTACGCATGCTGTAATCTGGTTTTAGAGGCTATTTGTCATAAAATCGGTTATGTTTTTTTTGGATGGTGTTAAACAATGCAGTCAAGGGTATTTAATTTAGGCAAACACTTCGCATTGATGTAGTTTGAAAGAAAATCTAGGAAGTTACTTTAAAAAAATCACTAAAACAGCGAAATTTCCCTTGTGTAGGTAAGGTGGAAACATAGCATCGAAACTCTTTTGTAGGGTCTATGGAATGGAGTTCAGAGGTCAACATACAGCCGACTGAGACACGGCTTTATCTCTTTCAAACTGTATAACATTTACTAAATATTATTTCAAAACGACCTTACACTTCTTGATGTGGCAACGCCCATGCACAACGCATTATGAAGATTATGAAACAATTGAATCGTTTATGGTGCACAATTTTTACAAGGGGATTTTGCGCTGATATTAATAAAAATATTGAACAAGGCGTTAGCTCAGGCTATAATCAAGTGATCCTACTCATGATCTTAAAAACAACCCGTTATAAATAAAATTTTATACTGATATGAACTTTTGCAAGAACAACATAGGGTGTATTGATCGGATTAAACCATTCGTCGAGGAACGTTAGGATATGGTCTATACACTCTAGCAAGGATATTCCAACAGGTGTGATGTTACCAGAACCAAGCCGTACAAAGTCGAAAACAATAGCAGAAGACTATCCTATGTCAATCTGATAGCTTTAATGTGTTTGCCCTTTAGAAGATCTGTGTGTAAGTAGCAGCTGCATAAACAAGGCGATTTTGTCCAGAAATGTTAAGCATACTTAAGTCAACACATGAGAAATACTACTAGCTCATAGTATTATTTGCACGAATTGTACACGTGAGTAGTAAACAACTTTAAGGTACTACACGTTTGTATATGCATAATATACACGGACAATTTGTCAAAACAGTATAGAAAAAAGATTCTCGGATCTTAATTTCATTTTTATATTTGTTAGACTGTAGCCCAAGGTCACAAAGAGCAGTAAACCGCATTTTAGACAGTTGACCGGATAACAGCTACTCTAAAATGTTTGACGAGCAGACAAGAAGGCAGAACAGACAGAACAACGACTTGAACACTAAACGATTGTCTATTTTAAAGTCAGGAGGAATTCTGGTTCTGATCAGGTCTGCTCAGTTTATGTTTCTGACACCCATACATTGACATTCAGACAAACGTGACAATACACACACTTATCGAATTAAAGATTTACTCCCTCTTTTATTATTAAGCATAGCACAAAATAAGGTACTACTTGTATCTATCCTCATTTTTTCGTTGTTTAGAATTATAGCGGGAACATTACTTGTTGCTATCCTCTATGTTTTCATTTTGGAGTAATAGTTTAAAACACTACTTGTGATAAGCCGATTGTATCGACAACCTAAAAGCACAGATAGGCCTACATGTGGCATCATCGGAACACAAGGCATCTTTCTATCCATAGACCCCATAGAGAGACAATGCGGCATAACTCTGCTCATTTGTTTTCTCACCTAGTTTCAATTCAAAAGGATAAAGAAAATACTAGTACGTTTACAAATTACCTCGCACGAGAGGTAGAAGCATAAGGGTAATACGAAACTATTAGCGATTAAAGTGTTGCCTTTGAAACAATAACTTAATTCTCTCAAAGACTTTACCATTTTTATTAGGGTATAAAATACGGGTCTGACTACTATAGGAAAAGTAGGCATGAGCTTTTAATTGCTTAGTTATTATTCCATGCCGACATCTGATACAAAACACATTTTGACAAAACATTTCTAGTTAATTTCCCTTGATACTGTCTTTCTCTCTCTCTCTCTCTCTTAATCCAGCCATAACAGGCGGTTTGAATATATTGGTGTCCTAGAAATCCAGAATGGTTTGTTCGGACAATAAATACCGAGGTTAGCCCTGTAATGTGCGTATACTTTGTTTGAACAGAAAAAAGGAAGCTTGGAATTTCCAAATTTACTTTGTTCAAAAGATCGCTAGAAAAAGGTAAACTATTACTGTTCTAGACCTACGTATTGCATACTATCCAAAAGAAGGGGAGAGAATACAACTTCTATATGGCACGGGAATATGTTGAGGATACCATAAGGCCTGACCATAATGTTATACTGCGAGGATCTAATGATGTAACATTAAACATCAATAACAAAAAAGAAATTAACGTTAGAACTACAGAATAACATACTGAGAAGCACAAAAACGTATGCATGAAGTTCTTACAGACAACAGAAAAACAGAAGAACCATGAGTCAGTTGAAATAACACATGTCAATTTACCCCGTAAGACATCATTAAGAGGCGGGTTGGATGATCAATGAACACATGGAGATGACAAGGCTGATTTTGTTAATTATGGAGGAACCTCGTTCATTACAGAAGTGTAGAATGACTGGTTTAATATATCATTATGCTTCGGATAATAAGAAATCGTCTATGTGTCTGGAGGATTCACAAGTTTCTGTGTATATACGCATGACCGGTTAAATCGATAGACGATACTTATCAAAGTCGTCAATGCTTGTCCGCCCACGATGACTACGTCTAACCTTTATAACAACAGAGCCTCAAAGGAAACGTTAACCTATGGATCGCCTTGTGATCACAGTTTCCGTAGAAAAACACAATACCTTAGGCTTTGGTTTGACTCTTATTCTGTCCGTTTAATAATAAGGAAAATGATAAATGGTTATAATGACGACATGCTGTTATCGTTGTTCGTTGCCATGGATGATTGAGGCACACATTTCAGAATAGCAGGGCCTTCGCTGTAATTCAAATACATATATCGAGGCAATGTCCGTGAATATTTCGCTGCCGTGGCTTAGTGGTTTAATATATTGTCTTCTTGCTAGTCTTACTTCAACTAACGACATTTCCCACGGGTTTCCACTCTATTTAAGTACGACAGGAAGATAAATGG
Source organism: Mopalia muscosa (assembly GCA_031763545.1). Lineage (NCBI taxonomy): Eukaryota > Metazoa > Mollusca > Polyplacophora > Chitonida > Mopaliidae > Mopalia > Mopalia muscosa. Next base: position 401 of record JARFOD010088104.1, on the reverse strand, counting down.
ACAATTCGTCGTCATATAAGTGAAATACCATTGATTACAAAGTTCAACACCTATCAGTCAAACTGAAGAGCTTCGCTTTCAGTTCCCCGAATCTACATTATTCAACGAGCAATTCGATATATCACTATCTTGTCTCCCAGGGCGGAAAAGACTAAAGGTTTTACAAGAAAGCCGTCAAGCGATTTTAATAGCAACAAAAATTATTTCTACCACTTCCACAGCGTGTGACCCACGAAATTGTCACGGCCGGTTATCGTCCCTACCATGACACTTTATACAGTTAGGCTATAGATCGGTGTAGTAGGGCTTGGGTACTACTCTTTTCCGAGTATACCTAGCATTACAAAATATGCACTTCCAGGAAAGGGAAGGGGGGGGGGGGGGGGGGGGGGGCCCCGTTT
>JARFOD010088093.1:0-18290 GCA_031763545.1 Mopalia muscosa | reverse complement strand
AAACTCTTCAAACTTTGTATCTACTGGGTTTCAATTGGGAACCAGGTAAAGAGTCTAAAAAATAAATAATTCCATTTATTTTCCAATATGACCAGCCAAACACCCAGTTTGCTGTCACCGTTTACAGGAATATCAAAATCTTGAACCTAAAATGTCTTCTCCTCTCCCACAAAGATTCATTATAGCATACAAGAGAAACACAAATCTAAAGGACCTACTGGTAAACTTTCCTTTATACTAATGTATGCATAACCCATGCTAAATATCTTGTTAGCTACATTTTTAACAATATTTTATACACCATATTAATGACCTTCTCTCGAGATGTCTGTAGATTACCCATAACACAACTCGAAATTAAGATTTATTAAGAAACTTGTCTCTGGGAGTTATCTTGAACAGATGATACTTCGATTTTAATTGATCTACATCCCTGTGCCAGTGTGATTGCTGTTAGAAATATATACAAAGAGGTGAAGTTAAGTCAAAATGAATTCATTATCTTTCTTCGGGGTTGTTACTATGCTTTACTATGTTAAACTTATCAGTGCTAGTCAATATAATATATATTATATTGTCATATAATGTGTGCATTACACGTATATTTTGTAAAACAATAGTGACAACAACATACCATTGTAATTGGCCTGATTTGGCTAATCCGAACCTATTGTCACCTCTGACGTAGAGACACCTTTAACAACGAATATGTTGGCAATCAGCTGAGATTCAGTTTTAAGGTATATAAAATATGTTTTATAAATAAGTCTAAAATGTGTGTCCACCATTTCCTAAGAATCAGTGTGTATATGGACGCTCTAGTTATGCATTACTTACTGACAGAATACGGTAAGATAAGTAACATGGTTTAGTTCTTATGTCATAAGGAACTACTAGTTAAGACTAAACTCCCTTTCAAGAAATATTTGGATTAAGTGTTATGGTATGCCTGTCCAATCCGCTTATAGGCGCATACAGGTTTTACACATTATTCCTTTAAACATACCGGCATAGTACATACTTTTCATTTGTTATGTTTTTTGTCTTGTTGATGTAACTCGATGGTATATTCTCGAGATGTGTATTGTTTATCCTATTCAACAAGATATTAAAATTTATTGTAAATTTTTCGACAATCCAGAAAATCCCAGGAATGACCCATGTGATTTATCTTAAGAAGTAAGAAGTTTAACATAAACCACAATTATATAGCTAAGACATTACAAATGGAAAAACAATAATAGTAGAGCATGATAAAAGGAAAGATGACGAACTAAAGAAAACAACAAATGTAAATGAGAATAACTGCAGAAAACCAATAGAAATAAGAAATCCTGCAATAAATGTTGGACATGATAAAGGAAAGTAAATAACTCTAGAAGAACAGTAGATCACAACAAAAGGACATGAGAATTAGAGTAGCATGCAAGAAATGAAGATAAAATACCTGCAAATATCATAAAATAAAGATAAGAATATCGGTAGAAAACAACAAATGAGGATGAGAGTAACTGTTAAAAACAAGAAATAAAGATGACAATAACTGCTAAACGCAACAAATATAAAAGGTGAGAATAACTGTAAAAAAGGACAGATGACGATAAGAATACCTGTAAAACACAACAAATTAAGATAAAGATAACTGTGAAGCACAATAAATGACGATAGAAATATCTGTAACTGAAAAGAGATTAAGATCAGAATAATTGTAGAACACCGCAAATGACAAAAAGAAAAACTGTTAAAGAAAACAAATGAAAATAAGGATAACTGTAAAACACAATGCATGAAGGTTAGAATAACTGTAAAACACAACAAGTGAAGAAGACAATAATCGTAAAACACAACTTCTGAAAAAGAGCACGACTGTTAAAGTGAACAAATAACAGATTATGATAACTGTAAACATAACAAATGAAGATCCGAGTAAATGTAAAACACATCAAATGAAGATCAGAGTTACTGTAAAACACAACAAATGAAGAAGAGAATAACTGTAAAACACAACAAATTAAGATACCCATAACTGTCAAACATAACACATGAGATGAGAATAACTGTAAAACCCATCAAATGAAGATCAGAGTAACTGTAAAACGCAACATATGAAGATAATGATAACTGTAAAACACAACACATGAGGTAACAATAACTGTAAAACACGACAAAAAAAATATAATAATAACTGTAAAACACAACAAGGAAAGAATAACTGTATGATTTACCAAATGTGAATTAAACAACTGTATATTTGGCTTCACGGAAGGATATAAAAACAACAATAGGACATAACATAGTGAAATCAAACACACATTTTTTGGTGAGTTTCTACTTTACCTGTGAAATAGAACTTATCCTAGATTATCGACAGACCTGCAAGATTAATTACCATTGAACTTTAAACATTCAATACCGGCCGACTTTCTTGCATAACGAATGTAACGGATTTTAATGTAAATCGAGAGCGGCCATCTCGCTCCCTCGCTTTGTAAATTTACAACGTGACGGAGCGAGGATTTCAATGCGAGTGAGCGAGTGAGCGAGAGAGCGAGGAAGCGAGATGGCTGCTCTCGGCTTCCATACATTTCACAACGCTGAGACTCCAGGACGAAAAGTTAAAGCTGAAAACAATAACTACATCACGATGACACAGTAAAACATAAAGTAAAATCAAAGAAACACTGCAGTACATTATAGCTTCATACATTCTATCGCCAGTCTTTGTAGCCCAGTCAGGCCCGATGCCGTGACTTAGTGGTTAGCGTGTGCGTTTACTGATCCTTCTTCGATGGATCGTTTACGGGATCGAGTCCATCTGTTGTCCATAAGGATTAAAAGTGAGTCACACAATATGGCTCCGGCGATCTCGGGGGTGATTTTCCATGAGGTTTTCTACCAGTTATCCATCGAAATTACGCAAGGAACAGTGTGAAGTGGTCAATGCGTCGTCATAAAAGTGAAATATCCGTGAGTACTTTGTTAACTCCAATCAAACAAATAAACAATTGTAGCACCTATCAGTAAGAGCGCTGGCCCTAGCCAGGCAAAATCTCGAGTTCGAATGCCGGCGGAAGCAAGCAACATTTTCCTTCTTTACAATTAATTATTGTGACCTCTGTTAGGAAACCTGCTTAGATAAAGTGTCATGTAACTGTAACGTGTGTTGGTCAAGGTTATAACAAAATATGAACTATCAATAACGTTTTATGTGTATCACATACAAATAATGTGGACTATAAATATTTTATTCATGAGGAATAAAATGTAGCTTATATAAACTGTCATGTAGTTTGGTCAGGACAAAATTTGTACTATCAATAAGGTCGTATATGTTTGATCTGGGAGAAAAAAAAAAATAGAGACGAATGATATTTCTACAAAATCAGTAAACCTATGTGGTCAACAATATGGCGGAATGGACTTCTTGTTGGACATATGGTGTTTTGCTGGTTTCCATTGAACGTACTCAATATAGTGCATGGACGAAAACATATATCTATGACATAATTAATTAAGGATATATTTAAATAGATATAAAACTTTATTTTAACATTAAAAGCAACTATAATAACAGCGAATGTAAATTAATACAATTCGAAAACATGTACAAAAGTTCATATCTACGGAACCGTGGAAGGGACATGCGAAAAAAAAAAATTTGAGCCTCAAAATTTTTTTTTCTTCTCATTTTTAAAGTGTAATTTTACGAAGAAAAAAACATTTTTAGCTCCTGCTCCAAAAATGTTTTTTCCTCTGTTTTAAAATGTTACTATTTTTAGGTCGTGACTGTATTAACCAATCAGGATAGCCGATCCGTCTTCTAAGCTTACTTTTCATAGGTTTGCTATGTTTGCAGAGAAGCTGTGTCTTCTTTTACGATCATGGACCAGTTAGTTAGACTCAACTATTCGGTCGTACTTTTAGTTAGCTTTACCTTATGCTGATATTGTGTTCATGCTTGGACATACACACCAATTAAAATATCAGTGAGAAGCAATTAAAAAGAATTTTGAAGAGAATACATTTAAAACGATGTGAATATGATAATCTTGACGATATCGTGCTGTTTATATGCAGCTAGATTATGATGTCTGTAGCGTTGAAAGTCAGTGCACAGATATATTTCGTTGTCGTTGTGTTGAAAGGCCGGTACGGTACATGTAAAGTTGTGTTTATAAAATACTAGAGATAATTCCACTTTCTGAAAGACCATTTATTCGTAAACCTAGTAGTTTTCACTTTAATACAGCTGTACTGAAACTGTTTTAAATGTTTCAGCATAAGGAAATGTCCATGAATTTGTGTAGTGGGGTCAGCTTAAGACAACTTTATCATCGAACAGTTTTCTTTGTTTGTACTGAAATTAAGAGGCTAAACAGCTTGAGAGCATAACTGGAGTGTAACTTGCAACGTATAAAATGGCCGCATTAAAATATTTTACAACTGTAATATTCTGTAACGGGCGCCTGTGGTCAGTGGTTCTAACGATGCATCTTTACAATCACGTTCATATTACGATGTTTTTGATTGGCTGGCTAAGTCTGGCCCAGAAATAGCGAACCAATGAAAAGTAAGCTTAGAAGACGGATAGGCTACCCTGATTGGTTTTTACAGACACGATCTAAAAATAGTAACATTTTAAAAGAGAGAAAATATGTTTTTGAAGCAGGAGCTTAAAATATTTTTTTTCTTCTTAAAATTACATTTCAAAAGTGAGAAAAAAAATTTTGAGGCTCATTTTTTTTTTTTCTTGTTTTTCGCATGTCTCTTCTACGGTCCCGTACATATTACATATAAGCTTTGTAGAAATAAGCAATGGATATAGAGACTATTTAAAGAGACTAAAGCGGATAAAATATATCATTGTGTCGTATACAGGTGTGGGTAAAATTTATAGCATTCAGATTTAGATAATTTAAAGATGAACTGTTTCGAATATGACAGGGAATTTTGTTTAAAATTGTTGGTTCTGCGACTTTAAAACTGTTTTGTGTAGCTCTGTTCGACAAAAAAGTACTACTCAAGCCGATTGTATAATTCTGCACTAGATATTGAACTGTCGCAGTCTAGTATAAGTTTCATAGAGCGTCCCAACAGAGAGTTCAGAGGATCCATATCAGCTTTGGAACAACTACCCCACACTGTGAGACAGTAATCTAAGTGAGGTAGTACGAATAAGGTAAAATATTAGCGACGAGCTGTTTGTGGAAGATATTGTTAAATGCAGCTAAGAAGAAATAATTTGCTCTTTATCTTTTTAATGACGTTGTCAGCGTGAGTCTTCCATTTAAGGTCATTCTGGATTGTGATTCCCAATAGTTCCTGATTGTTAACATTTACAATATCAGTTCCATTTAAACTAATATCTAAATTGCTTTTTTTCCATATGAAAACGTTTTTGGCTGGTTGTAAGGAGCATGCATGATATTTTATCTGGATTAATGCACATCTTGTTATTAACGCACCACAAGTTAACTTTTTGTAAGCCTTCTGATAATTTTTGACTCAACGGCTCAATAGAAGTAACAAACGAATGAAGGGTACTGTCGTTTAAAGATTTGAAATATTTCGAAACGTATTCTTCAAACAAATTGGGAATACTAAACTTGACATCTGAAGATATTTTGCCGTTTACAAATTCTTGCAAATTTACAAGATAGTTTGAATTTTGTTTACACCACTGACGGGGAGTTAATTCGTCAAGTTTATTGGACAGTGAACATACATTAAGCTGCACTATATTTAGGCCTTCATTGCTCAGTTCATTGAATGGATTGTGCCGGACGCTGTCAGCAGCTGGCTGACCACTGTGCACACTTTGTCCATAGTTAGGGCTACATATAGCCCTTGTCCATAAAGACTCGTTCCTCCAAGTATCAATTAACTAGGTGATGAAAGGCCAGTTTTACGCAGGTCATATGAAATTAGTTTCCACAAAATGCTAACGATGCGATTCGATGCTAACTTCGAACGTGTGTAAATATTTTCTGATTTCATAGTTTTAAGTCTGAAATATATTATATTAAAGTAAATTTGTAAGAATTTATGTCTGTAGTGCAGTTCACTCTGCTCACATGTTGTACCACATCCTCGTAACTAGTATAGCTGCTCCTGTGTAACATATATATTTTATAATTAAAATGTAATGATACGCAAGCTAGAGGATAGGTCACACAATAGCCCATTTACGGATACGGTTCACCACGACTTACGTCATTCCAAAGACCGTGACTTGTTTTCAAAATGTTTGAGAAGACATAATGAATGTACACTACTTTTATTAATATGTACCGATGTCAAACTTGTCTCATTCTCATTAGGATAACGTCATAAAGTCACATTTATTTCCGTCGTATCTTAAATGTTTTAAAGATGTCAATGACACTTGGCATATGTTATTTTAAGAGAACTTAATAGAGCGCATCGTTGTTATTCAGCTCCGAGAACATTGGTTCAGACTGGTTCTTTCATAAAGACCCAATTGTTTTTTTGTTTTGTTTTTCGTTTTGCCTTCATAGCTTATACAAACTGATCCTCTCCTAAGTGTTATTGGTGATAGTAAATATCTTAGTTCTGCCCGTGTTTTATCGGAAACACACAAAAGGCCAGTGTTGTTCAAGAAACTATCATGTATTTTAAAGCTGGGTGTCCTTGTATCAGTCTATATAGATATGTAAACCAATTTGGACATGCACGAAAGGATAACACTATTAACTGATAATTTCTGCAATTGTGTGATTTTGAACTAATGGTATTGGATAGGTATACTTCGGTGCAGAAATGCAGATGGTAGATTTTGAGATATATTGAGCAAAGAAAGTGTTGATTGGACGTTCAAGTCAATCCTAAACAAAAAAATACAACGCATATGTTTTATGTAAACTAAATTGCGCATTTGCAATCAGATCCGGGTGCTGACGAACTTCGAAGCCGGTTTTGAATATCTGCAATCCGTCGTGATGACGTGAGAAGCACTGCTTGCCCGATATACTACGGCACCCATTGTTTCCGATATTGTTTTAACCTATTCTGTTTGAATTTATTCATATTCATTATTAGTAATTTCAAATCAGAAATAATACAAACCTCATCCATTTTATCATTAATAGATTCATGTATAACTTAATTTTGTGTCATCGATTTTTGATTTGATTGGTTGACTGACAAATCAAACGCCAGTTTATAATACCATGAATGGCGCAACTCGTTGTTCTTCTGGACAAAACAAAAACCAATACAAAAACTAAAATCCACATTAAACCTACCAACACTGGCCTGGGCACAAAATGAAGCAGCCTTGCGCCTTTTAAAGTTAAGACGAATCTTATATGTTATTCACTAATCGTGCCCGAAACGGTTGTAGAACATTTTACAAATAATCAACCAAAAAAATTATGAGCATACTCATATGGACAACAAGTTTCCGTATCATATCATTGACACAGTAATTAGAAAAGCTATCAAAAAGAAAGTTAAACCAACACGAGAAAAAGAAAAAAATATATATGGTTTATAATCTGATAGACTATGTTAAGAACTTCAAACCCCCCAAAAATCCAGAGTCCAAACATTTGACATTCCTTTCTGTCTTATCTGTAAGTATTTGATCTGACAATGTGCTCCAAAAGATACTACATCACTGGAGATTTCAGAATATAGTGAACATTTTATGAAGCTATGAAGAGAAATGAAGTCTCAGCTTTTTTGTAGTACACTCAATCGCTGTATCGTATGGTGTTCGCCTCGCCATTATTAAAGTAAATGCGAAAACCGAGTTGTTGTTTGGTCCAGTTTAAAAAGAGCAAATTGATTTGCTAACAAATTTGAGCCAGTTGGAAAGGGATCAGAGACCAGATACGTTGGACTGCAATTGTTTTCCTTAAAAAATGTTCGGAAAGTGGAAGCTACCTCGGCCAGTCGAAGAGAAGAAGTATAGGAGCATGATATTGAACTAACTGCACTTCAAAGACACGTTTGAGACTCGATACGAGATACTATAGATAGATATATAGTATCTATCGCCACAAAGAAGTGTTTGTTGGCTTATTGTAGGTACAGTCCGACACGGTTCGTCTACCAACTTTAAACGATACTGTTCTCGATTAAGTATAACCCCCTGCGCTGAACCTTGACATATCTGGACTATGGATAAATTAATTCGTGATTCACTGCTTGAATACTACCATGACAAACAGATACGTCTATGATAACGTGTATGTGCCAACTTATATGCTATATATCGTACATCTGTCAAAGGCAAGTGTAAACGTTGTTTTTTGTGCATTTGAAAGTTATGGTTAATATCCTGTCTTACAGATAATATACAACAGTAAGCAGAGTAGCAAAGACGATTTTATGGGTCTCACTTGTGTATAAATATACAGTCAGATATGTCTGTAGGTTACCGATAACTACTCATGAGTAAGGTATATTTGTAAACCTGTAATTGGAATACTATATTCCGATCACTAAGTTTGTTTATGAAAACTCTCATCTAATTGGGGATATTGTGACGTAACTCCAAACAAGCAGTTTTAGCGCAACAATCAACTAAGGTATTCGCGTCTGTGAGGTTAAGGCAGGAAACAGAGGAAGGCTTAGCGCTATCATCTTTTCCTGAATTACCATTCATTATGACGTTAAACCCCAATAAAACACACAAACAAACAGACAAACAAATCTATGGCTATTGTAAAGATTGTGGAAAGAGAGAGTTCCACAATGACTTAATACGCAATAATCAAGAGTTTGTGGCAAACACAAGCCGGAATATTCCCTGGATACCTGTGAAGAGCTCTCCAATCTGGGGTTTGCTGTCAACAAATTGAAGAAAATGATCTATGCCGAATATCTGAGTCCTGTTGATGCTGAACAGTCCCCATGTAATCAGTTTATTTTGTTAGCGATATGAGAGTTCAGAGAGGACATTTTCGGGAATCCCATGTAATATACTATACTAAGGCCAACCATCTGACAATCTTATTATGATAGCTAATCCGTTAATTGACTACTTTCACTCTCTTTTTTGTAGAGATAATGATAATGGGAGAACAACTGGTATCATTTTTTCTCAATATGTAGGCAGTATGTATTTAAAAAAATGTGACGCGCAATATATAAAACACAACTGATGTAAAAACAGCCTGCGGCCCAGATAATACTTTAGTACTTATCTTCAAGGAGTGCTCAGCACAAGTAACTCTGCCACTTTAAATTACTTTGACAAAAATATTTGTCTCATGGAATTCCTCCCTCTGTGTATTCTTTAATCAGCTTAATGTTATACCAGATTTTAGCACAGGAGACAAAAATGATGTTGCTAAATATAGAGATATATCTCTCACCTCTAACTTTATGAAGTTCTAGAGTGTAAAGTTCATCCAAACATCATACAATTCCTGACATAGCATTACATTTCACAAACATTAAAGTAGTAGGCAAACGGACTTTGAATGCGTTGATACTTATGTTGCTAGACTTGCTTCACATCGACTTTCATTCAACATATTGAAGGATATAATATTTGCTAAGTTTGATAAGCTGTACTGTTTTATAGACGAGAACACGGATTGCATTTTAAATGCCAGATACGATTAGGTCTGCCTGACTTGATATCTCCTTTGAAAGATGGTTCGTACATTTCCCAATATAAAAGTCATCCGAAGACGCCATCCTGTTTGAATATCGAAACCAGACGGAAGAACGTTAGGATAAAGTTAACTGTAGTCTGTAGGCACCGACAATTGAAGGTAATTAACTCTTATTCGAACCTTTAGCATCACGTAAACTAAGATAATTATATATCATTTCCGTTCGAAAAAGCCATACTTGGTAAATAAATTCACAGCTGTGTCGCCAATACAATATAGACTGCAATGATACATACCTGGATCTACATTCGATTCCCCCATTCGTTGCACAAAAGAGCTTGGTGTGCTTTTATCAATATGCTGAGGAACCCTGTGTTGCTTCTTCTGCAAGATTATATATCAGAAAGGCAAAAGTGGTGCATGTAATGAAACATTGACGATTGAAAATATATAATAACAAATCATATTGTTTCGTTTTATCTTCAAATATCTGTTTTCCTTTTCTTGCCTTTGTCCTTTGTTATTTTTACCAATTCTTTATAGCTGTTTATTTGATATTGGTTAATACCAGTATTGACATAAATCATTCATTAACGTTTGCGAGCTGAAGGCAACCATTCTAAGCGCTAATAATTACTCTCAAACCAAATATGTAAAACAAAGACGGACCACAAATCGGGTTTGTTTTGCTCATCTGCTCCGACAGTACCGATCAGGTCTTCAGAAAACATGATCTAATCCTTCGTTGGCTAATAGGTTCCAATCTCAAGTCAACATGCTGTTGATGCTGAAGTTGTGTTCTTTCCTAACAAAGCCCTTTTCACAAAGCAATTTTGAACGCTTTCAAATCGAACGTTTTTAGACTGGCAGGAGTTAACAGAGTTTTATAGGATGAATGTTTGTGAAGAATAAAAGCGTTAGGATGGAGAATGAAATATGATTGTCTGTCCCAGCTGTCTATTTCCATTGTGTCGCCTTTGGAGAAAAGATTACCTCTCGACTCCTATTCTACAAGTACTCTATTTGAATCTAAAACAATGTACCTGGACGAGGCACACTTTCAGAAAGATTTATGAAAATTCAACTGTATCGAAAGGCAACATTCAGATGGGACAATAGTGGCGTGTTTAATCTTCTGTAGTGAATTTGATGATTATTCCATTACACGAACACGTCGGGGGATGGATGTGATATCAGATCGGTTCAACACGCTTCAGGTCAGCCCTTGTGTGGAACAGTACAAGACGGCATTTGTATTTTGTATAATAAAATTAGTAATAGTCCGTGTAAGTTGAAGTGTGTCATTGGCTGTATTGTATCAATGACTGGAAAATGATCAACCAAAGCGTGTGAAGCTATGTATAGTACACTGAAAATTACTAATTTATATGTTATTATTATATTATTATAACAGACAGTAAATAAGTGCTAATTGTAATTATTACAATTATTTCCATCAAATCAAAAACAAGAACGCTTTTCACAGGTGTTGAATCTGCCTGTGGGAAGCATTTTTTAACGTATGTGAAAAAAATACATACAGTTTAGAAGAAAAACGGCAAATGAGATTAGGGAGAATAAGTGAATTCTTCATATAGGTCTGAGCAACGCTTTGATAGTATGTTTCTATAAAACACCAATCTCTCTAGAAACTGACATTTTTTTTCAAACTAAAGCAACTAATATAAAATTGTAGAGAGGAAAGCACTATTGGGCAAACTGCAAAGTCTCGGCACCTCCCACAATTGCGCTACCACAACCCCCTGTATACGGCCAGCCATGTCATGTTCCTGTAATATGCGAAGTCTTGTCTTTGTTAGGTGCCAATGGTGCCGAGGGTGGTTTTCTTCAACCATTGGGCTGGCACGCCGTCATGTTAGTGAAATAACCGTAAGTACTGCGTTAAGCTCCAATCAAACAATCTAAATTAGGCTAACTATGTGAATGGGCATTATAGAATTTGATCGGTTTAAAACAGATCTGTAACTGTTACGATATACTGGTGCTTAACAAACACAACTGTTTCGTTAATAAAATATACTATAATTTTGAATTTAATTATAAAAATGTATGTTTTTAAGACTGTGTGAGGTAAGCCTTTTTTGCCAATTACAGCAGCCGTGGGAGTGCGCCACTTGCGCAATGAGAGGATTGGCCTTTTAAAGAACGAGTCCATCGGGTGTTCGAGATGCAGAACCATTAGAAAATAGAATATTAATCAAATCGTCCTTGCGTTTTTTTTATTTTTATTATTTACAGTAAACTTTTTACAGGTTTGTTGAGTCGCTGAAATATCTTCACTAGACTGTGAAACAAGGTCATTATTAGAACCTTTGTCAGTGTAGCAGCAGTTCAGAGCGCTGAGCTTATCAAAACCGACGACTACTTTTAAATAATAACAACCCCACGCAGAAACGGACGGGAGTCTACTAGAGCACAGACACGCTTCACTGAGCAGATATACTCTATCCCTGGTGTTATTGGGTGTACATTTGGGAGCGTAAATATAACGTCTAGAGAAGCGAGTAGTTGGATTCACGGAGCCCAGTATCCAAGTGTTTTCCAACACCTTTAAAACAAAACGACTGTTTACCATGACCCAAACGCCTTTGAGCTAAAGAGCAAAGCAGGTGACAATCAGATATAATTATTAGGTAGGTGAATTATTTTATTGTTTTCCTCAAAAATGTATATTCTATTTCGCCAAACGCAATTACTACCCTGTTTCGAAAAAGTAAATTCCACTTTGGATTATCTTGGTGTCTTCTTTGTGTCTTCTTTCGTCTGGTCCCGTCATAATATAAGTGAAATACCCTTGAGTACGACGTTAAACACCAATCAAACAAACAGTAAACAATCTTTCGTCTGGTCAGCGGACATTATTGCTTATTGCCAGCGACTCGCACGCATATCACTGGATTGGCTCTATTGACTTTCATACGAAGGATGTATTTCAAATGGCTTACGTTGGTGCAGAGTGACTTTCACACCTGTTCATTCCATCAAAAGAAGACCCATAGACTTTGTTATAATGGTGGTAGTTGAAACCATGCACCCTGTATATTAACAGATCTTCATATAGAGAGTTGTAATTAGAAGCTGTCTTAAAACGTACGATGTAAGAATGTGTACATCAAAGCTGGTAATACACATCTGGTGTTCATAACGCAGAGCAAGTTCATTTCTCTATCTTTCTGTTGATAACCAACACACTTCAAAACTACAAGTGAAGTTAAATTTACCCCCAAAATTATGACTTTTTAATGATCTCAACCTCTTGCGTTTCGTGTTCTTTTATCGTGTCATTGTCACGAAATGTAACTATCAACGAAATGTAATCAGGATCTAAATAGAGTTCATTCGGCACATTAAAAGCTGTAACTGCCTTTAATTTGTTGTTCTTCTGTTTGTGCCATCTGACTAAGGGCAGTTTGTCTTAAGAGTAGCAATGCTGCCTCAACTGAACTGGAAGAAAATTAATTTTCCAACATTATGAAACGCTTCACATCTTGGTTGTGCTATTGTCAATTATTGTTTGAATACACCGCCGTCATAAAAAGAAATGTCCTTAAGCACGGCGTATCAACCAATCAATCAATCGATCGATCGGCTTGTAGGCTTGTAGAAAGTCTCATTCATGCATACATATTGTTTTTTTTATATAGACTAACAAATACTTGGAACTTTGCTGCCGAGCCCTACACTGCTTACACAACGCAATAAGAAGGCTTATGTTTTATAAATAATGGGACTCCAGACCTGTCCATGGCTATACGTTAAAGAGGACTTCATGCTCAAACGCGACGACCCAGTATCGTCCCTTAAAGTGCCAGGGAACTGGTCCGAGTCGGCCCTTTAGTCTATACGTTCTTTCCCAGCGAGATGCCAGAGCTGTTGATAGTAGTCCCTATTCAATAGATTTGATTTCTATTTGAGGAAAATATTTTTCAAACATTTTATCACTAACATATCAATTACCCGCCAAGAAGGCTATACAATAAGTTTGTCCACTTTACCTTTTTAACAGAATAGCCTCCCAAAATCATGACCATGAGGCTGACAACTGTTTGATATAATTCTCTCAAAGGTGAGTGGTCATGAGGCTGACAACTGTTTGATATTGTTCTCTCAAAGGTGAGTGGCCATGAGGCTGACAATTGTTTGATATTGTTCTCTGAAAGGTGAGTATAGGCATGTGTTATCAAAGCGCTTTAGGGAATTATTCAGATCTCTAGGCGTTGGCGTTCTCTTTATCTCATTTGCTTAATACCTCCCTGGGAACCATGGGAAAACATATGGAATGAAATACATTTAATTAGGCTATGAACATGATTGACACGTCCTTTCACATTTTGTTGTTCAAGGTCATCAGTACTGTAAGTTTGTCGGCATTAAAACGTCTCACATGCGTAAGCCAGCTTTTTATCCGCTACCTCGACAGGTACTTTACCGACTTGCAGTGTATAGGGAGGTCAGCAGGTTCTCTCACGTTAATAAATTCTTAATTTATTTCCGTTCACAATTTATTTGCTACATTTTCAAACATTTGTCTTTTTTCACGGTCTTACATTAATATCGAGGTGGACTGAATCAAAATGATCCATAGGTAAGAATTCGTCAGTTGCTATAAAAACAAAACAAAAATAAGTTAACAAAATGCCTTAGATAAAGGGGGGAATAAGTTTGGAAAGATTTCGGTCTACTTTATATCGTTATTCGGGCATCATTGTGAACTGCCATGTCTACTGTGAGTTTGAACGATAGGTTGCTTAGCTCTATACTCTTTGTGATCGCCGAATAATGGTGTGGCACGCGATGACGAATCTTGTGTAAAATTGCTGCCACGTCCACTTGAGGGAATTTTTTCCTAATTCGTCCGGCTACAACGAAGTCTCGCTTGAACCAGATCCTCCTCCCGATTTCTAGTCTGGTTACTCCGCATGTTATATATTTGCAAAAAAGAAATGACTCGGTTATCGTAGTTGCTTTTCTGATAGGTTAGTTTAAAAACAAATATTAAAAAAAATTAAATCTATCATTTTTTTTACATACAAATTATTTTTGGCTTTTATTTGTTGAAATTGAAAAGTATTCAGGCCGTATTTGTGTAGTCGCTGACCTATATAAAGTCAGCGTGTATTCATCGCCATTGACTCGTGGTTGGTTACTCTAATGATCCAGGCTTGACTTGGTTTCGAATACGGACTGAATACTAGTACTTTCCAATTTTAACAAATAAAAGCTAAAGGTATTAATTTGTAAATATATTAATAGGTTTTGAGTTCGATTTAATTTTTGAAATATTTTTTTGTGAAATTAACCTATCAGAGAAGCAACTATATGATAACCGGGTCATTTCTTTTTCGCAAAATATAACAAGCGGAGTAACCAGACCCTCTGCCAGTGCTCGACTAGTAGTCGCGAGGAGGGCCTGGTTCACGCCAGACTAGCTACTACGTGGTCACTCCATATGGATAAAAAAAACCTCTTTCCGGAACCATTGGGATCGGAAAAGGTCACATTTTTTATATGATGTGAAATTATAAAACTTTAACTTATTGAAATCAATACGAAATTATCACTTACATAGCCTATAGTGCAATTTATAATATTCTTGATTTATTTCACAAGGATGCACCACAGCCATTCGGAAACGAAGGTGTGTCCTTTAGTTTTCCGATGAGCATAGTCAAAGAACGTTTGAAGGATTGAGGGGTTATATTTATATTTGTATTAAATTGATCCATTGAAGCTGCTAACGTCTGCATTTTTCAGCTGATTCTCTAATTTAAGCAAACGTTCCTCTTTAAGGCTTCGTTGGGTCCCTTGGTCGATTTTCAGAACACCAATTGTGTTTAGTCTGTTATGCAGAAGAGTATAAATCTGTACCATACATTGGGAAAGCTTGAAATCCCGGATTTATTTACAAAGTAAACTAACGGTCAGACAAAATAAGTTAGTTTACCTAGTAGAATAGTCATTCTACACATAATTCACAGTCTTAAATGTTCCTACACTGGAGTTTTGTTTCATAACAGCTTGCTAATTAGAGGTTTAAAACAGGTTATTATCATCGTAAACAAGCCTTTGTTTCTGACGTCTGTGTTGATTCTTAAACTGAGTGCACAAGGTTCGAGTCATTTATTATAAAATTTGACCTGCCCTCACGGTGGCTGGAGCCACGTGCTTTAAAGAAAGTCATGAAGCGTAAATACGAATGCAACGGTTGACTATATCCCTATACCCAGGAAGTTTACTTCTTATCTTTCCATGAATTCAAAAAATTTCATTACACAATACATTGATGTTTGACATTACAAGACATGCAGTGAATCTTTCGTGTTGAAGTGTTTATATCATTACAACAACTAACAAGAGACAAATAATATTGTTATGTCTTTTGAATAGAGTTTTAACTATCTAGAATTATGCGTTTAATTGCACAATTGTCACCAACTAATTATTAGGTAACTTATCTGGATTTTGGATACATGAAAGAAATAGACATGTAAAAACAATTATCACCAACTAATCATTAGGTAACTAATCCAGCTTTTGGGTACATGAAAAAAATATATATGTAATAACTATTATCACCACCAAATTATTAGATAACTAATCCGGCTTTTGTATACATGAATAAAATATACATGTAATACAAGAAATCGACTTGTACCTGTATAAGTATATACGTATTTAAGCTGGAACATAGTTAACAATTGGTTATTTCATGATTAACGAAACGTATGCCCTAACCATCTATCGGTTCATTCTCACAGTTGTATAAGAGAACATGTTTCCCAAAATTGTTTGTTTATAAAGTCTTCCTCCATTTAAACGTTGGTCGTATTGAATCAATATCCTTCCAAGCTACAGGCGTAAATTAGGGGTAAGTAATTCGGGTAGCTTCTCGAGTCTCTCCCTCTCTCTCTCTCTTAAAACAAGTGTTTAAGCCGTTTTGGCGTTAAGTTTTATAGCGTTATCCGCTTTTTGAGGTGAGATTTGTAAAAAAAAAAATACTATAAAAGCACAATTACTGACATATTTAGCGAAACATGGCTGTGTCGTGCTATGCTCATGTATTTTATCCTGTTATCAGTTCACAAACTAAACACAGGAACGTCGAATGACTTTACCATTCATGCTAAATACAGCGTAGGGCAATTGAAATATGTTTGCTATTTCTAGATAACACGCCCTAACCTATAAAATACAATTGTTATGAAAAAAACAGTGAATATTGATTTTTGTCGCCATTCATTTGCTATTTTCATTTGCCTTTTTTTTTAACTATGCAAATTTGAGTCAATTATGGCGTAGCTGTTTTTCAGTAGGAACAGCTCGTGACGTTCTTCGTATAGTTATTGTCTTTAATCGCCATGTGACTCTCTTCTTAATAATAAATACAAATTTATTTTTCGGTAAGACCTACACTTAAACATAGAATATTTCAAAAAATCTCAAAGTTATATAGTAAATAACATTGTCAACACTTTTAATAGAGAGTAATCAATTTGGTTGGAAGAGACTTCGGGAAACGTTCAGTAAACAAAGTGGTACGGTGCTGCCGGTCAACCAAAGAACTTACAATTGATAACTGGAGAAGATTTGTCATTTTTTTGTTCACTCATATTTATAAAAGTATGGCACTTTATTAGTAATCATGAACATATAACAGCCATTAACTATATACAGGATGAGTATACTCTTGATACGTTTCATAAACGAACGAGTGAGTCACTATATAAAAAAAATCTGTATAAAAACTATAGAAATGTCGTGTGCGTGTCAAAGCTGCAAGCATTTTCTCCGGTGACATCTGTTCATCGTCACCTCTGTTCTCCTCCTTGCTTAACAAAAACCTCCTTATCGCCTTAACATTACATATTACAAGAAATTTTACTGATTTCGTTCTTAGTGTATGCCGTTTTCTTTAGAATTATCACCCTATGGTTTCAAATTTACTGGGGAAAATTCCAATGTTATACATTTAGGTAGCATTTGCATTCCGAGAAAACCAATTCGAACGGCAAAACATAACACATTCAATAAAAGCGGTTTGAGACACCCATATAACTGACCTTTCATAACAGTTTGACCCGTACCCGATTGTCAAAAAACAATCCTGAACAATATGTTGACTATAAAATTTAGTCAATGCTGGTTTTGACTTAAAGGGTAAAGGTCACTCGATCGTATATAATGTTAAAAGTAAAAAAGTATCACACCTGACGAAATTCTTAAGCCCATTTTGGGCGTGGCCAACCCTGCTCATGAGGTAACGGGACTAACACTCTTGTTGCATCAGACTGTCAATAAGTCAACCGTATTCTCGTGAGATTTTTTATAGCGGACGAGACTAAGACATTAATTTACTCTAACATTTGGGGCGACGTTTGTTACAGATCAGCAAATAAAATAATTGGAAAACAAGGTGGTCCTTGATGTATCAATGGCTCAACAGAAAGAAGAATCGATTCTATTTTAGATTTCTCAACAAGTCTGTATTGTAACCTTAAACCACTTGACAGTTGACTAGGCTTTGGGATGTAGTATAAAAGAGGACGTAGGTCCAAAAAATATTTGATTGGTCAATATTGTAAATTTATTTCTTTACTGTTCAAAGTGCAACACATGGAGTCCAGGAGGGTTTTGTCTGTAAATTTGGCATAACCCAATTTACCGAGTGTACATGCACTA